>CM066324.1:46090262-46124881 GCA_033807775.1 Saussurea involucrata
CACCAACACCACCCTCGCAACAAACTTAACCACTCTGTCCAATGAAGTCACATCATTGAAGACAGAGGTTGGTACTCTTAAGGGTGAGGTCACCACGGTCAAAGATCTCCTTCAGCAGATACCCAATCGCCTGGACACCCCAAAGTCTCACTTTACTCAGGCCAATAGAGAGGATCTTCGAAAACTCGCCCCTGCTATATCTGGCCTCGACGACAGATTAGCAGTGGTTGAACTTTGTATGGGACTCACTGGCCAAGAAGACAGTGATTCTCATACTACTGATGCTGATGCTGTTGCTGTTAACTCCCCACCTCATCATGAGGATGAGGGGGAGAATGTTGAAGAAGGTCATCCACATGCTGATGAAGGGGAGACAAATAACACTGCTACTGCTTCTTCTGATAAACCTCAGGGAGTTGAAAACCCTGAGGGAACCGAGAAACCTCCCGCTGCATCTGAGGGGGAGCAACTCGAAGAGCAACACAAAGAAGCCGTTGCTGATGTGACCGAACCTTACGCTGATGAGGTCGAGTCTGAAGAAGAAGAAGCTGAAGACGAAGAACCCATCGATATCGATGATGAAGAACCAACATCATCCCCTAAAGATGATGATGATGACGATGATGATGATGACGATGATGATGATGACTTCTTCTTCGTTGAGCCCAAGAAGGCCCCTGAGAAAGGGATTTCAATAAATGAACCTTCAGGGGAGACGACCAAGGCAAAGCCTGCAGCGTCTGAAGCTGACAAAGGCAAAAACAAAGGCCTCGCTGCAGAAGGCAATCTGGCTATCCTTCAGATTAAGCCAGCTTGTCAGGTACAATATCTTCTCTTCCCTTATACTGCATCTCTCCTCTATCCCTTCTCAATCTCAATCCTTCTATCCATAAAACCTCTATACACTTAAACCCCATTCTTTTCTATCCCTTTCTTCCCATGTTCTTACTTAAACAATCGTTGTGTTTCAGCTAGTCCTCTCCCCTGTTTAAGGATCCCGCTGAAGCTCCTACAACTACACCAACAATAATCCCAGCCACAAGAGCTGAAGAAATAATTCCGGTCTTGGATTTAATCACTGAGACCGATGAACCTGAAGAACAACTTCTCTTTAGCAAAAACAGACCTTCCTTAGCTCCTCAAAAGCTAAGTGAAGAGGATCAAGAAAAGAGAGATGCAATGATCAAACAGCTTGAAGATCAGTGAATCATTCTTCCTCGTGACAAAATTCCTGCTTCTACAAAGTTCAGACTTTCGAAGAAAGAATTCACTGATCACCTCAGAGATGTAACATTACTCGCCGAAAAGAAGGAATCTGAAGAAAAAGATAAGGCTCTTGCCATCCAGCTTGCCCAACAATCGGTGAAAGACCTGGCGCTGAAAAGAACTCCCATCAAAGTCCAACGTCAGTTATGGGAAGACGTCCAGAGGATCATTGAAGAAAAGACTAAGGTATCTGATTCTACTTTGGAATGGTGCAACGAAAGACTGAACTATCGATCTCGACCATCCAGAATCAACAAGGTAAATATCAGAGGAAAAACATTTGTAGACGTTCTTGTTGTTGAAGTTGACGTATTCAGAGAAGACAAGACCAAGCAAACCCTTTACGCTACTTCATTAAAGAAGTTTGGTTTCTCTGAATGGTTGGAGATACGAATAGCCATTCAGCGATCTCGTTCAAAATTCAAGAGCCATGTCGAGAAGATTGTAAATTCTCAGATCGACTTGGTTTCTTCTGCTGTGGATATTCCTCCTCCCTCTCCTCTTCCAACTCAACAAAGAAGGGCTGTAAAGCCCGTATCCCGGTATGTAATTTCTTTGTTTTAATTCTTTTTTAAAAGTTTTATTTATCATGGTTTTCGTTAGCGGGGTTAGACGAATTGGACCTAATAGTTAAATATGTCAAGACGTGGTTAGTTTGCGAGAAGGATGTAGTGAGGGACCAAAATTGTTAAGGGGCCAAAAAGTGAGAGTTTCGGCCCATGCAACCCAAACCAAACCCTTGTATCATTTTTTGGGGTGGTGTTCGTGAGTAACAAGAAAAAAAGGGATGGAGCTCAATATTTTCGTATTTTGAAAACCTAGCTGCAGAAAACTTCTGTTTCCCGGAGATTGAACGGTCGGATCGTCGTGATTTTTGGTGAGCAGCTTCACGACGTCTTCGTCAACATTCTGGACGGTGGGATCGTGGTTTTGAGGTCCGGAGGTCATGGTTTCGTGGGGTTCTGCACAGCAGTAACTTTGTGGTGATTTTTCTCCATTCTTGCTCTATTTTGGTTCCATACATCTTGATGTGCTTATTTCCAAGTGTATGATGGTTTTGTATGCCTCTAGTATAATCTAGAGAAGACTTTGTATTGCTCTAATATTGGTGGTAGTGGATTTGAAGCGGCTCTAGTAGTCCCGTGGTTTTTACTCTCGATTTTGAGGGGTTTTCCACGCTAAAATTTTGGGGTCTCATTGTGGTTGTTGATTGTATGTTTGGGGGTTGTTTTTACTTGCACTTAGAATACCCTATTTGTTTGCATCCTCAAAGGTTCATTCGGGTCTGTTTGGGTTAAGCTATGGCTTAATGGGTTACTAAGCATTATTTGTCATTTTATGTGAAACTGCAGTTTCTGTCCCTGTTTTTGTATCGAGTATAACTTCTGCTAGGAATGTCGGATTGGGATGAAACCAGTGCCAAAAGTTCCCTTTATGAGTGTAGTAAGTTTCTTATGTTTTGCGGAAAAACCAGTTCGGACCGTAGCTAGTGTCAAACCGCTGTTTTGTAATGAAAGGTGCTGTTTTTCGCTGTGCAGTTAACCGGTTTTGTAAAATCCATAATAAATTGTAGAAAAATCGTTAGAGCGCGTGCGATATGTCCCTGGAACCCTAAGACATGAGACTTTGTGATTATGGATTAATATTTCTGGATTTATCAGTTTACAAGGGGTTAAACAGGTCCCGAACAGACCTGTGTTTTTAGAGTAAAAGCTGGAATGTGTATGTTATAATTTAGTAGTCGTGGTTTTGGGTTGGGGCGTCACTTTGACATTTGTTAACACGTAATTAGGTGGGAGAAGGTGAGTGAAGTTGGCCGGCTTGTGATTGCGGTTGCGGATACTCGCGTTGCTTTAAGGTGAGTTCTCTCACTGTGTAGTTAGGGGTTGTATGCATGTCATAGTAGTTTGTATGTACTACTGTCTTTGTGGTGTGAACTAGTTGTTTGTGGTGTGTAATATTTGATTGGTTTAAATGCTTAGTATAAATGTTTTACATTACACCTCGGTGGGACCGAGGAAGTGGAAAGAAACGTTGTGGGAACTCGGCGTGACGGGTGTGTTACATTACAACTCGGTGGGACCGAGGGCTTGGTGGGACCGAGGAAGTGGAAAGAAACGTTGTGGGAACTCGGTGTGACGAGTGTGTTACATTACAACTCGGTGGGACCGAGGGCTCGGTGGGACCGAGGAAGTGGAAGGAAACGTTGTGGGAACTCGGTGTGACGAGTGTGTTACATTACAACTCGGTGGGACCGAGGGCTCGGTGGGACCGAGGTGTTGGATACATAATTACTTGTAGATGTTTACTCGTTTTATGTAACTGTGATGTTGTTGCTTATGTGCGGATAGGGGTGATGTGTATATAATTCCTATTTGCGCATGTGATGGAATTCACTAAGCTTCGTGCTTACCCCTTCCCAATATCTTATGATTTCAGGTGCGAGTAGCAGTCGGGCATGACGGTACACACGGGCGCAAGGCGAATGCTGTTTAAGTTTAACTTTTTAAATGGGGATTTAATTATATAACTTTTCCGCTGCTTAAATTTCATTCGACGGTTTTAATTAACGACGTTTATTTTTATTGTAATGGGATTTGTTAACTTATGGTTTGATTGTAACGAAATGCATTATTTTTAAAATTTTAAATTCCTTGTAATTTTTGGGACGTTACAACTTGGTATCAGAGCACAGCTTGAGTGAATCAGACACATCTCGGTGTGTTTGGTCTCAAGTTGCGGCTATGAAGTTTTAAATTCTTTTACAAAAATATTTTAGAATAAAGGGAAAAGGAAAACCCGTTTGGGAAACGGTGATCGACGGCGCAGTGTGTACAGTCATCCGACGCTATTTGGGAAGGTACGGTACTTAGTGTATTTATTGCTTTCTAGGCATAGGGTATGCATGCTAGATTGCCTATGTTGTTTACACTGTACTGCATGATGACTGCTTGCTGGTAGGAATCAATGCTAGTTATAGTAGGTTGTTAAGTGAAGGCCCTATAGGTTGTATGCAGTAAGAATCATATAGCCTTAGAATATTTGATTTAGTTCTATTGCGCAGCTCTTGTTTGAGTCCAACCGTTCTAGGATAGAATTTTGTATTCGAATGTCTATTTGATTCACGCTGCATGCGACTGGGTATTCGCGAGGCAACTCGTTATGGCTAACAGGGATTCCGTTGTAGCAAGGGTAGTGGGATGAGATGAAATTCCTAGTGAGCTGGGAATAGCGTTTACATATGAGTACGTATGCAAAATTGCTTTCTAGAACATAGGAGTATGTATGCTAGATTGCTTGGTGCTTAATACAATGTATTGTATGGTTGTTACTTGCTATTAGGAACTTATACTAACTTTGATAGGTTGATTAAGCGGATGCACCATAGGTTGTATGCGGTAGGAACCGAATAGCCTTAGAATGTTGGATTTAGTTCTATTGCGCAGCTCTTGTTTGAGTCCAACCGTTGTAGGATAGAATCTTATATTCGAATGTCTATCTGGTTTCCACTGTATACGACTGTGCGTTCACGAGGCGACTCGTCAGGGTTAGTGGGGGTTCCGCCCTCGCAATGGTAGTGGGGTATTATGTTTATTCCTAGGGAGCTAGGAATAGTGTGTATATGCGTCAGTATGGACATACGTGTATGGTTTTGTTTGGGCGAGCAACTACTTGGATACTCAGGATGGGACTCGGAGCGGACAGTGATAGGTGTAGATGGTAGTAGTAGAGCTCCTACTACCGGAAGCACAGGATCAATGTTCGAGTCGGGGAAAGTCGCGAGGAATCCAAGGAGTCGAGCGTGAGCGTGGTAGGGTGAGTTATTATGTGCTAATAACTCGTTGTAATATCTACCCAGAATAGCCATCACAAGGAGGAACAACTATGGTAAACCTACTAGTACAGGTGTGTACTTGTTTTGCTTTGATGGGATGATCGTTGGGGTAGTGTCGAAGGTTATAAGTTAGTAGTCGTTGGAATAAAAGGACGATTCTAGTATGAGTCACTTGGAGTGACGATGAGGATGATGTTTGTTTCGGGCCAAGATGGATGTTTGTGCTAGAATCATAGGCTTATAGAGCCGACTTTGATTTGAGGAAAAATCGTAGGGATTATTTGACGTAATTTCTTAACTTGCCTAAGAGGTTTAAATGTCCGGATGACGTTAGTGGACCGGAGAGATTTGGAGGAGTAGGAGTCGAGGCGTAGAATGCCGACTAAGTCATGCACAAAGTTTGATTTTTAAATAGATTGCATTAACAAATTCTTGTGTTTCAAATCATTTTATGGATGGTGTTTTGGAATTTTGGGAAATGTTCAGCACACACACAAGATTTTGAAATATGGTTTTGAAAGTGTATGAAATCGTTTTATCACGGGAGTGCAAACTTTGTTAGAATTTGTCTCATTTCTTTATTTTTCCAACGGTTCTTTCGGGTAAGATGATATCCGTGTTTTGTGGTGTTTAAAATGTCGGGCAAGTGACTACGGCTTGTGACTTTAACATTGGAACTCCTCTACATATGTTAGAGTTGAGACGGAAAGTTACATTCCACGATGTCTGTATAAAGCTATTTGAGTGATTTCGTTAAATAAGTTTTGTTTTACGACATGTTGAGTCGTGTGGGTTTAATTTCACGAGGTGCATATCTTATTTGTTTATGTGACCATTTGGAGAAATCTTGGAAATCAATTTAAAGAACCCCACCTTTTGAGATTTAATGAGGTTTTAGTCGATATTTTCAAATGATGGAAACGGATTGGTTTTTATCTTTAAGTTTGAAACTTACACGAGACAGTTGTGTTTTAACAAAAATATATTTGTAAACCGTTTCATCGTTTTGTATGACTAGCCGGCGCGCGCAAGATTTGTTGGTGAACCTTGTGCCACGACATTGAATGTTGAAAAAGAGAAATTTTGGGGTCAAATGTCGTGGAACTGATTTTGAAATTTTGTGCACACTTTTGTCGCACCCGGTGTAAGGTCGAGCGGTTACTTTAAATACATGTCATGAGTCAATTCATGCTAGAACCGTGACGGTTCATTTTCAAAGAAATTATTTATTTCGCTCTACGTTCTGTGAGTAAACTAAGCTGCAATGAAATAGTTTTCAACATGATTTTCATATGTGGGGCAAGCGTGTCCATTTTTGCGTAACTACCGACCTGGTAATAGTAGTTTTATTGCTTACGGTCTTTTTGAAATGAAAAAAAAAAAAAAAAAAATCTTGACGTTGAAAATATATTGTAAACCATTTGGGCAATGCGCTTTTAAGTGTTATGTGTCATTTTGAGAATTTTAAGGGTGTGAGTCCTTTTGGAAAACTCTTTTGTTTAACCCGTGTTGAGTTTGGGACTAATGTTGATTTTAGAGTATTGCTTGCTTAAACTTTATTTAAACGCGTTTTGACCGACTATGGGTCTAGCAAGCGTGGAGCATTTTGCTCGGTTTTGACTTTGAGATAGTCAGGGGTCAATTGCACGGTTCTAATAGCTCGATGGGGAGTCTTGTTGTTGGATTGTTTTTGTTGCACAGTTTTGCATTTATTGCACGTTGAGTATTTACATGTTTGGGTGAGTGAGTCATTCCGGGATAGGCATGTTGTTGGTAGACTGTTTGCTTTGGATCCTTGGTCATGACAGTCAGTCGTTGGTAATGGTCGGTTGGGTATCTCGGGGTGGGACCCCGGTATTCTTGTGTTATGACCTTGACTTTCTAGTAGGCACTAGGAAGATATAGTCTTGAGCACTTACCTGGGAGGTAGTTCCGATGCGCCGGGCCTTGAGACGTACCTGGGAGGTAGGCGTTAAGGAGTATTTTGATACAGTGTAACTAGGCTTCCTAGAGCGAGCATGTGGGATAAGTAGACGGTGGAGGATTGGGTATTCCACACGTGTTAATATGGTAGGCCGAATAGTGTCGGTTAAGGGAAGGATGCCCTTTGTAATTAAGAGAATAAATGCGCAATAACCGTTTTGAAGTAAGTAGTATATTTAGGTGTCGACTTTTGGGCTTGAGGCCAAACACCTTTAGTGTAATCGGAGATTTGTAGCCGATTTGAAAATAATTATGATGATGGTAGTAGTAACCCTGAGATGCTTAATTGTGATGAATGGTTATGGTGGAATGACCTGCGTGGGTGATTATAAGTTTACTGGTTTGATGATCTGTGTGAAATAATTTTGGGAGTCTATTAGAACTCGTGGAAGTTAATCGGCAGTAATGGTAGGAATTATCGGATTCGAGTATCCTGTAGGGTATGTTGGTGAGCACCTTTAGGATGGTTAGAGCTTGCAAGTTGAATCGGGATGTATGGAACATCTAAGGTTGGGAGGCAACCGAAGTCGTTTGACTAGGAATAAATTCAGTTGTTGGAGTGTTCTTCCGATCATATTTCCAATGTCCGTGAAGGAGTTTTGTTAGTAAGAAAAGTATTCGAGAAATTCTAGACGGGGTGAGAAATTTAGATTCTAGTTGAGGAAAGTCCAGTGGCAACACAGAAAGGGCTCCGAGTGAACTTGGGAACCCGAGGTTGAGATGTGGTAAAACTATCCAGAGCTGTTTGTGGACGTAGACTTCGAGGACGAAGTCTAATCCAAGTGGGGAGAGTTGTAAAGCCCGTATCCCGGTATGTAATTTCTTTGTTTTAATTCTTTTTTAAAAGTTTTATTTATCATGGTTTTCGTTAGCGGGGTTAGACGAATTGGACCTAATAGTTAAATATGTCAAGACGTGGTTAGTTTGCGAGAAGGATGTAGTGAGGGACCAAAATTGTTAAGGGGCCAAAAAGTGAGAGTTTCGGCCCATGCAACCCAAACCAAACCCTTGTATCATTTTTTGGGGTGGTGTTCGTGAGTAACAAGAAAAAAAGGGATGGAGCTCAATATTTTCGTATTTTGAAAACCTAGCTGCAGAAAACTTCTGTTTCCCGGAGATTGAACGGTCGGATCGTCGTGATGTTTGGTGAGCAGCTTCACGACGTCTTCATCAACATTCTGGACGGTGGGATCGTGGTTTTGAGGTCCGGAGGTCATGGTTTCGTGGGGTTCTGCACAGCAGTAACTTTGTGGTGATTTTTCTCCATTCTTGCTCTATTTTGGTTCCATACATCTTGATGTGCTTATTTCCAAGTGTATGATGGTTTTGTATGCCTCTAGTATAATCTAGAGAAGACTTTGTATTGCTCTAATATTGGTGGTAGTGGATTTGAAGCGGCTCTAGTAGTCCCGTGGTTTTTACTCTCGATTTTGAGGGGTTTTCCACGCTAAAATTTTGGGGTCTCATTGTGGTTGTTGATTGTATGTTTGGGGGTTGTTTTTACTTGCACTTAGAATACCCTATTTGTTTGCATCCTCAAAGGTTCATTCGGGTCTGTTTGGGTTAAGCTATGGCTTAATGGGTTACTAAGCATTATTTGTCATTTTATGTGAAACTGCAGTTTCTGTCCCTGTTTTTGTATCGAGTATAACTTCTGCTAGGAATGTCGGATTGGGATGAAACCAGTGCCAAAAGTTCCCTTTATGAGTGTAGTAAGTTTCTTATGTTTTGCGGAAAAACCAGTTCGGACCGTAGCTAGTGTCAAACCGCTGTTTTGTAATGAAAGGTGCTGTTTTTCGCTGTGCAGTTAACCGGTTTTGTAAAATCCATAATAAATTGTAGAAAAATCGTTAGAGCGCGTGCGATATGTCCCTGGAACCCTAAGACATGAGACTTTGTGATTATGGATTAATATTTCTGGATTTATCAGTTTACAAGGGGTTAAACAGGTCCCGAACAGACCTGTGTTTTTAGAGTAAAAGCTGGAATGTGTATGTTATAATTTAGTAGTCGTGGTTTTGGGTTGGGGCGTCACTTTGACATTTGTTAACACGTAATTAGGTGGGAGAAGGTGAGTGAAGTTGGCCGGCTTGTGATTGCGGTTGCGGATACTCGCGTTGCTTTAAGGTGAGTTCTCTCACTGTGTAGTTAGGGGTTGTATGCATGTCATAGTAGTTTGTATGTACTACTGTCTTTGTGGTGTGAACTAGTTGTTTGTGGTGTGTAATATTTGATTGGTTTAAATGCTTAGTATAAATGTTTTACATTACACCTCGGTGGGACCGAGGAAGTGGAAAGAAACGTTGTGGGAACTCGGCGTGACGGGTGTGTTGCATTACAACTCGGTGGGACCGAGGGCTTGGTGGGACCGAGGAAGTGGAAAGAAACGTTGTGGGAACTCGGTGTGACGAGTGTGTTACATTACAACTCGGTGGGACCGAGGGCTCGGTGGGACCGAGGAAGTGGAAGGAAACGTTGTGGGAACTCGGTGTGACGAGTGTGTTACATTACAACTCGGTGGGACCGAGGGCTCGGTGGGACCGAGGTGTTGGATACATAATTACTTGTAGATGTTTACTCGTTTTATGTAACTGTGATGTTGTTGCTTATGTGCGGATAGGGGTGATGTGTATATAATTCCTATTTGCGCATGTGATGGAATTCACTAAGCTTCGTGCTTACCCCTTCCCAATATCTTATGATTTCAGGTGCGAGTAGCAGTCGGGCATGACGGTACACACGGGCGCAAGGCGAATGCTGTTTAAGTTTAACTTTTTAAATGGGGATTTAATTATATAACTTTTCCGCTGCTTAAATTTCATTCGACGGTTTTAATTAACGACGTTTATTTTTATTGTAATGGGATTTGTTAACTTATGGTTTGATTGTAACGAAATGCATTATTTTTAAAATTTTAAATTCCTTGTAATTTTTGGGACGTTACAAGGGCCTCTGCAAAGAAAAATCTGAAACCTTCAGGCTCAGGTCCTCTTATACGGAACGAAACAGGTATTGTGTGATCCCAGAACAAGTAATCAATCTATAAACATCAAAGAAGCCATCTCTATATCATTAAGAATCAATAGCTCACAATTTGAATGAAGAACTCTCACTTGAGTGTGTGTGCCTAGTGTGTGATGGATGACCTAGAGAATGACCTAATTTTCCATAGGGGAAAATTAGCAAACTATATATACCTAGGGTATAGAATAGCCCTATTACAAATATAGTCCCTCTACTTGGTACAATAACATTTAAGCACTAACATTCTCCCCCTTTGTACCAATGTAGAGCAAAAGATTTAGACGTCCACTGGGGTCACATTCTTCTTTCGAATACCAAAGATGATCTCTAATCTTTGCAGTTCAAGGCGGTAGTCTTTCCGGTGGGAGAAGGCTTCAATCACTTGGTTGATCAAGTTCTTTTCTTTCTCAGTGAGCTTTACCTCTCCACTCGCATCCAGACGAAGCTTACTTTCCAAGTGAACCAGAATAATCTTCAAAGTACCCTCACAGTACTTGTTGATCTCAATAACTCGCATAAATCTTTTCTTTGAGTCAGTATCAACGTAGACAACCCCGAGCTCAGGCTTGTTCAGTACAGTGTAGGCGGGGATACTTTGAATATCAGATAAGCGTCTGTTTGGTCTTCTTAAGTTCACATGAGCTTGAAAAGATTCCAAGCCCATTTGAAAATCAGTCAGGTAAGAGAACTTCAGAATATTCTTCATAAACTTCTTCATACTTTGATAAGCTTCACTGTATTCTATCTTCTTCTCTGGACGGGTGGCTAGGAGGTTGTAAAGACATAGAAGATCATGCAGTTTCAGACTCTTGAAGTCAGCCTCAGAGAATACACATTCAGTACCATCTGATCTCAAAACGGTGAAATCAGGATAAAATACATCATGTAGTTTTAGAGATTCAACCTTCAGCAGCATCATAATCATATTGTCTGATTTGACAGCACTTGATCCTCTGTCTTTGTTTCTCATAACGTACAGAAACTCGATCTTCCTCAGTGACGGCCTGTCTTCAACCCCATATACTTTCTCCAAGTTGATCCGTTGAACATCCCCAACATATAATTCTTTCCCCAGGGTCTCTAGATACGGAGTCATGATTGCTACTCTTTCTCCAGTGGCCACGTACCTCGGTTCAGCATCAATAATAGTTTGATAGAAACGGAGTTCTGCCTCAAGTACTCGATCTCTGGTCTTACCATCCGGTATAAATGGTGCATGTGGAGCTGAAGTACTTGAACTTGGACCTGTAGTTTCTATCAGTGGTGGAGCATCATATTCGGATTCGATTTCCATTACCTGATCCCCAGGGGTATCTAATTCATCATCCAAAGCATCAACCATTTCTTCTTTTATCTTGTGGCTCAAACGCTCTGGCTCTTCCTCAGAATCAATATAGATCATCTCGATAAGCATATCATCAGCCATCCGCACATCTGTCGTTCTATTGTCAACAGCCGAAGGCTTTTCAACCCCGGTTAAGACATCATCTAGAACAAGTATTTCTGTATCAACAACCTATGCCACATCAGTCGCCGTTCCACCTTCACCTGTATTTCCCCCAGCTTCAGGTTCATTAACATTACCAGTAGAAGCAGCAGCACTAGACTCTCCAACCCCTGCTCTCTTCTCCCCTCATGTTGATTAGGCGGATCCTGATCGTCATGTCTTCTTTTCTGAGAGACTTCAGCTTCCATACCATATCTTTCTTCTACAACTTTGAGCCTGTTACTGATGGTGGTGAATCCATTCATCAAAGCATTCGTCATATCTGTCATAGAGTCGGTTAGCTTCTGAAGTTGTGTTGTCAGAAGAAGTTGTGTATTTGTGGATGTTGAAGTTTGAGGTTGGGTTTGAGGTGGTGTATGTTGACGAAGTATGGAAATTAAGTCAACTTCTTTAGATGTACTAGAGTTGCTTTTAGCTAAAAGGCGGGATAACAGCTCAGATTTAAGCTGGTCTTCAGGTATAAGATGTAAAGGTACAGATGATGGATGATATGGGTTAGGTTGATTTTCGGATGGTGGATCCTGAGGTGTTGACGACGATTCTGCTATATGTTTGCCCTTGATGACTCTGCTTACTTCAGTAGCTAATCGGTCAACAGTAGTCTGCATAGCATGTCTGTGTTGCTTGTAGGCCCTGTCAATGGAGGCAAAAGCAGATGATAATAATGGAAGAGTAATATAATGAGGGGGCGGTCCAAGCATCCTTATAACATCTTCGGGATTAAAACCGGGAAAAATATATCTAACATCCGGGCCACATAGGTTCCCCGTTGAAGTAGCGGTTGTGGCAACCGTACTGCCTGTATTCATAGCTGGCGTGGTGTTAACTATGACAGGACTTCCACCCTATCCTCGCGAGGTACCAACGAATGGCGGCCTAACTCAGGGTGTTCCGGTTGGGGCACGAAAGCCCTCAACTTGGTGAGATACCATCATTCGTGTCCTAGGAAAGGAAGTTGTACCAAATGGTTCTAGACTCAATGTGCTTCGAATGAAAGGCGGTGGCCGGGGCAGGAGCCTACCTGATTCAATACCCGCAGACACCGAGTGTGTCGCCGATAGACTTTGAGCTATATCCCCGGTGGAAAATAAAACATCGGCAAATTGAGATGCCGATGAGTGGCTGAGTGGGGATGTGCTATGCATGGTTGGGCGGACCACGACTTGTTCAATACGCAACGGCAACGTACGCTCGTTGGTAGAAGATGTAGCTACCCGGCTCGGATCGGTGTGGGGAGGGTCAGTAGTTAAAACTTTATCTGACTCTATCACAGCTTCACTCATTTCTTTTCTCCGTCCATCCTCACCACTAACTACCTTTTCTACTTCTACTTATTTTTCTACTTCTTCGTTCACAGATGAAGGACCTACAACATCAGTAGCAGTGTCGAGAAGTACGGTGTTCCGAGTGGAATCAGCATCCGAACTCACAACACGTGGTCTCTTTCCCATATGTCTAGGAATCAAATTCACCAAAGGGTCATGACCTAAGTCATCATCGTCATCATCATCGTCATAGGCAGGAAAGAAGGGTTCTATCTCATCGTCTTGATTAACTGCATCATCATCAGGAGATGATGCAGCGGCATAAGCTTCATCCCATGAGACATCATCATCAAAGATCTGGGGAGGAGGTCGAGGCGGTGGTTGAGCTGGTCTCGAGGAAGATGCTTGGCCAACAATCCGTAATCTTCTCCCAACTCTCTTTCTTTTCGTTCTCCTCACCTCTCGATGTTCAGGAACATCCCCCTGTTCCTGAACCCCCTCGACATTAGGACCCTCACCACCTAATGGGTTTGCATCGTGGGGACGTCCCTCCGGTTCTGGATTGACCATCAATGCATTATCTAACCTATATCTCCTAACTACCCCGGACTGTTGGTCAGCAAAAGAAAGTAAGTCATCGCGGATAACAGCGATGTGAGCAAAGTTTATGGGCGGGGGCATCCGTAAGTGATGCATGTACTGGCTTGGTCCTCGTTCATGATCAGCACGTAGTGGAATCTGGTTGTTGTCTACCATCGCTTGATGAATCAAGATCTGTAAGAACCGCTGATATGGCATGAAGTGGCGTCTCTTTTTCGGTTTGCGTTGTTCCGCGACTAGTTCAATAAGATCATTCCAGATTAGAACAGCGTAGTCGATGTTCCGGTTGAATGTAAAAGCATGGAACATACATAGAATCGGCAGATTTGTCTTATCAACGCCTGTGTGTTTAGAGGTCATACAATGATTAAGGATAGAGCATAGGGTGTACCATACTCTCGGAAGATAGTTGCCGCGGAACTGTGATGAACCGGTAAGAACATGATTTTCTGGGTGTTGATATCCAAGACTTCGGATATCGGCAAATAGCTGTTCTTCGGGAACCGGATCCTCAAAGTTCTCAGAGTAAGGAAGGTTTAGTGCACGTCTGATTCCTCGTAGAGTGAATGTGACATCGAAGTGGTCAACTTTGGCGGAAAAGTGTGGTCGTTGAGCGGTGGGATGGAACTGAAGTGTTCCCCAAAATTGTTGAAGATAAATGGCCGGTACTAGCTCGACTCGGGTAAGCGCAGTACGTAGAAGATGACCGCGGATGATCTCTATGATAATCTTAGAATCGAAGGGAACGTCTAGGTCTAGATGATGGTTATTATCAAGATAAGCTAGAAAGTTCGCCCTCGGAAAGATCTCTTCATCCAGGTCATGAGCATTTACGGACTGGAGAGATGAACGATGTGAATGGATGATGGTGTTGTCATCCGAAGCATTGCCATCATGATCAGCCATCTGAACCACATAACAGTTTAGTGTAGTGCCAAAGTTGGAATTTGCCTTAAAAAAATTTAAAAAAAAATCCTAAGTCTTGGGCATATCGCAACCCACATCGAGATCATATCGCAAGCCATGGAGATATCGCAGTGTGAAGTATGTGACAAGAGGAAGTCGCAACTCAAGGTTGCGATATGCTCATGTCGCAACTCATAGTTGCGATATGGATGAACACATGACCATTGCGATATGGTTGAAGGTTTGAATATCAGTTGGTTGCGATATCGATGAACACGAACTAAAACCCTAAGTGTTCAACCCAGATTTTCTAATTTCGCACATTTTGAAGTGGAAACCTACACTACTAGGTTCGCACTACTTACGTGAGTTGAGAAACTAGGGTTTTGAGTTGAGATAAAAAAAATGGAAAAACCCTAAAACCCTAATTTATACGATTTTCAAACTCAGGGACACGTGGCATAACACGATTGGTCCAAGGTTTGACCTGCCACGTGTCGTCATATCGCAAAGAACAAGTTGCGACATGACTTCTCATCATATCGCAACAGATGGTTGCGACATGATATTGTGCACGCACCCATATCGCAATGCAAGGTTGCGATATGGAATACACTTGGCTATATCGCAACTGAATGTTGCGATATAACACTATTCATTGAGAAATCACAAGAGAAGGTTGCGATATCGCACTGTTCATATATGAAACTTAGACATTTTTCAGATAAAGTTTTGAATGATTTTATCACATTGGAAGATGTCCAACTTCCAATTGATTGAGCACTCAAGGTATTTGAAATATTTTCACTCCCCCTTAAATGATGCAAGAATGTTTTGAAAAATTGATTTTCATCATTTAAGTGTTTGTGTCTAAAACAAATTAGAGAACATACCTTGTGATCGTCAAGTAAGGAGCACATGAAATCAACACTTACAATCTTAGTCAGAAATGCACACTCCCCCTATTCTTGTGCATACTCCTTATTTTGTACTCCCCCTGAGACTATGAACACACCTCATGCAGGCATAGATATCATAACAAGAAATATAAAGTAACAAAGGGAATGAACAATGAAAAACAACAAAGACATGAAAATAAAATATCTTAGATTGAGAATAGAATGTGATGAAAATTTGTATGTATCAATCTAGATAGAGATAACTAGATTGAACTACACATATTTCCACCCATTATATGATCAATATAGAATATTAAACTTTCATGTTCAACATGCCGAGCTTGGATACTAAGAAATTAAATCGTTTTTCATCCAAGGCTTTTGTAAAGAGATCGGCAAGTTGAAACTCAGTTGTGACAAAGTATAATTCAATCGTACCTTTTTCAACATGATCTTTAATAAAATGATACCTGATGTCTATGTGTTTGGTCTTTGTATGTTGGACCGGGTTAGCTGATATTGCAATTGCACTCTTGCTATCACAGTAAATGGGGATCTTCTCATACTTGAAGTCATAGTCAACCAGTTGAGTCTTCATCCACAGAACCTGTGAACAACAACTGGCAGCGGCCACATATTCTGCCTCCGCAGTTGATGTTGAAACACAGTTATGTTTCCTCGAGGACCAACTTACTAGTTTATCACCCAAAATCTAGACATGACCAGATGTGCTCTTTCGGTCTAGCATACTACCTCCATGATCCGCATCAGAATATGCAGTGAGTTCGAATATCATTCCCTTCGGGTACCACAGACCAAGGTACGGTGTCCCCTTCAAATATCGAAAGATTCTTTTAACAGCACTTCGATGTGATTCCTTTGGTTGTGCCTGAAATCTTGCACAGAGACATGTCGAAAATATTATATCTGGATGACTTGCCGTAAGGTACATTAATGAGCCTATCATCCCTCGGTAATTCTTAGCGTCTACATCTACACCATGTGGATCCGGACCAATTTTAGATCCAGGAGCCATAGGTGTACCAATTGAGGTATAGTTTTCCATCTTAAATTTCTTCAAGATGTCAAACACATACTTCGACTGGTTGATGAAGATACCTGTTGAGAATTGCTTGACTTGTAATCCAAGAAAGAAATTAATCTCTCTCATCATACTCATCTGGAATCTGGTCATCATAATGCCCAAAAACCAAGTACACAATCCAGGGTCAGTTAAACCAAATATAATATCATCAACGTAAATTTGTACCAGAAGGATCTCACCATTTTTATGCAGAGTGAAGAGAGTTGTGTCGATTTTACCTTTCCGAAAGCCAGCACCAAGTAGGTAGGTAGATAAGATTTCATACCAGGCGCGAGGGGCTTGCTTTAGACCGTAGAGAGCTTTGTCAAGTATGTAGACGTGATCTGGTTTATCTTTGTCCACAAAACCCTCCGGTTGAGAAACATATACTTCTTCTTTCAATATACCGTTCAAGAAAGCAGTCTTCACGTCCATTTGATAGACAGTGAAGTTTCTGAAAGCGGCAAATGCAAGAAACATTCGGATTGCCTCTAAGCGAGCCACCGGTGCATACGTCCCGTCGTAATCGATTCCCTCTTGTTGCCTATACCCTTTCGCTACAAGGCGTGCTTTGTTTCTCACAACAATCCCATCTTTATCTTTCTTATTCTTCAAGACCCACTTGGTACCAATTATCGTTTTACCTTTGGGTCTAGGAACTAATCGCCACACGTTCAATGCTTCAAAAGAATTCAGCTCATCTTGCATGGCAATGATCCAATCCGGATCTTCTAAGGCTTGTCGAACTGTTGTGGGTTCAACTTGACTTAGAAAGAGCGCGTAAAGGACTTCGTTAGCAGTTGCAGATCTTGTCTTTACAGGTTCGGAGACGTCACCAATGACTTGTTCAATGGGGTGACTCTTAGTCCATCTTGAAGCATGAGGATGAACAATTATAGCACCATAGTTGGGATCCACTAAGGTAGGATCTTTATCAAAATTCAACTCTATTGTCAAGGTAGGTTCCGGTTGTGGGGTGGGTTCATTGACAGGAGTGTCAACAGGAACTGCCTCCGGATCTGCTTCAGAAGATGACTCACGTTGAGTTGCAGAATCCTCACCATTGGCGTTAGAAGTTGTACCTGACGAAGAAGCACCATTCGTGGAGACATGTTGTGTTGCTTGTGGAGATGCCATATGCATGTTACTTGAAGACGAAGCAGGAGTTGTTGCACCAGATGAAGGAGTAGTCAGTTCCAGTGTAGGCCCTGACAATGTAGCATTAACTGGTGGTGTGCTAACATTGCTCCTGTTAGATATAGATGAAGTAGGTTTATCACTACCGAAAAAATCATCATAAAAATATTCAAACAATAAATCAAGATCATTAGGTTTAGAGTTAGAAGTGGATGCTTGATCCTTGTTTGAAGATCTAGTCACCATAGGACGAATTTGTCCAGATGCTAGTACTCCAGATATTGCGGGTTCTGTACTATTTTGCACAGAAACCAAATCTTCAGTTTCATCAAATCTGACATTTACGCTTTCCTTCACAGTTCTAGACGATTTGAGATAGACTTTGTATGCTTTTGACGTGAGCGAGTATCCAATGAAAACGCCCTCAATACCCTTTGGACTGAATTTATTCAAGTTGTCCTTGTCGTTCAGCACAACACACCTGCATCCAAACACACAAAAGTAGTGTATTACAGGTTTTCTATTATTAATCAGTTCATATGGAGTTTTACCAAACCGACGATGGATTATAGAACGGTTTTGTGTATAGCATGTCGTAGCAACAGCTTCAGCCTACAAGAACAAAGGTAGATCAGCATAAGACATCATCGTTCTGGCAGCTTCAATAAGTGTGCGGTTTCGTCTTTCAACAACTCCATTCTGCTGAGGAGTTCTAGCCGCAAAAAACTAATGAGATATTCCTAATGATTTAAAGAAATCATCAAGAGTCTTGTTCTTGAATTCTGTCCCGTTATCTGACCTAACAGTTTGAACTGTTTGTTGACGGTTTACTTGAAGTTGTTTGATTAACGAGATGATCAAGTCAGGTGTTTTGTCTTTTGATCGAAGAAACTTGACCCAAGTATATCTCGAATAATCATCGACAATTACTAACACGTACCGTTTGGCACTGACACTCTGAGTCTTCATCGGACCACAGAGATCCATATGAAGAATTTCTAAAGGTTTGTGTGTGCTGGGTTCGGGTTTCGGTGGATGAGGAGCTCGCTTTATCTTCCCCTTCTCACAAGCAATACAAAAGTTGTCTTTCTGAAACTGCAAAACTGGTAGACTTATAACTAAATCACCCAACGTTAGCTTTTGAATGTAACGAAAGTTGAGATGAGATAGTCGTCTATGCCATAACCAACTCTTTTCCATAGTTGCCTTAGTCAACAGACACACGTCATTCTTCGGCTTAACCTTCGATAGATCAATGGTGTAAAGATTTGACTTTCGCGAACCAACTAGAAGTTCATTTCCTTCGTCGGTTAGAATTGCACACCGAGTCTTCTTGAAATGGACTTCTAGGTCTTTGTCACAAAACTGACCTATACTAAACAAGTTATGTCCTAAGCCTTCAACGTAATTCACTTTAGTTATCCAGACGTTGTCTGTTACAATATCTCCATAACCCATGATTGGAGCGTAATGATCATTTCCAAACTTAACTTTCCCTCCATCGTGTTCCACAAAATTGCTCAACAGCTCCTTCCTTCCTGTCATGTGTTTTGAGCAACCAGAATCTAAATACCACACATGACGGAGATGCAAAATGGGATTTAAACAGTTTTAGGTACCCATTGCCAATTGGGTCCTTTCGGGTTAGGAGAATTAACCTTTTTCTTTGAATTGTAGTGGTTATAATATCTATTTGAATAAAAACGATTTGAACCATAGAAATTATAACCAAACCACGAAGAATAATCAGACTTGCAGATAAAATCATCTACACCACATGAAGAGCAACAAATTTGATCATGTGCTAAATTAATCAGTTGTTGCATAGAAGAAATCTTGTACGGAATAACAAGTTTTGTTTGTTTGAAGCAACACGATCATTAACATTAGAAACAAAAGTGTTTTTCTTGGAATTAAAAGCGACAGTAGATGATTTTCTCTGGGCCACATCATGTGTGGACTCCTTTATTCTCTACTCTACCCGCGAGTTGTTTCTTAAATAACGATCTGAAACGGAATCAAAATAAGAATCGTAAGCGTAGGAATTTTGAACTTTAGAAGATTTAGATTTGCGCTTATTTTTCTTCTTTTTCTTTTTCTTTTTCTTTTTCTTTTTCTTTTTCTCAATGGTTTTAGAAGATTCCCCCTCGAAGAAGTTCTCCTTGGGTTCCTCTTCCTTGACCAAAAAATCAGAATGATTTGGAAGTTTAGCACTAAAGTCAAATTTAACATCCTTTTGTTGTGCTTGCTTACCCTTCCTTTCACAAGGAATGTCAATTACATGATCAACCTTAATGTCATTGGAAGAAGAGTTATGAAAGAAATTACATGAATTTTCATTAACAGGTTGTTCCTCTCTATATCAATGGGCCAAAATCATCAAAGTCATCCACCATCATGCTTCTATTTAGAGTATTGCCCATGAAGGCTTTGCATGAGGAAGCATCTGAATCAGAGGAAACTTTGCTAGCAAACTCTGTCATAGCTTCAGTGGATAAATTTGTCAATTTTCCCATAAGTCTTGAGATTTCATTTTGAAAGTATTCTCTATTGGACTCAAGATCATTTCTCTCTTGATCAAAATGCTTTCTAAAACAGATATTTTCTTTGAAAGAAAAACATTTTCAGTTTCAAAAGATATTCTTTCGAGTTTAAATCTCTCTCTTTCTTTCTCAATATTTTCTTTTTCAAGAAATAACATTTTCTGAAAATCGGAGACTTGTTTTGAGAGATTCAAGCATCTAAGTTCAAGAGATTTCTTTTCTTCTAAGCTTTTTGAAGACGAAACAGAAACAACCTTTTCAGACTTATCTTTCATGCTATTTATCAAAACAGTTAGCATCACTTCCTTTTCAATATCAAAATCAAGTTGATCGTCATTTCTGACTTCTTCAATTTTGCTTTTAATATTCAATTCAAGATCGACAAGCTTCTGGTCGAGTACCAAAGGAGGATAATATATTTTTCCTTAAGAAACGGGTTTTGATACAGTTCCCTTTGGTGGCTGAACAACATAGCTTTCAAAATAGTCATTAGGCAATGTTTTCTTATCTAGCAATGCCTTCCTATTTGCCGAATTATAAATATAAGGAAGTTTCATGGTTACAGTTGTCTTTCTTTTAACTTCTTCCTCAACCCCTTGTTCTTCCTCGTCAAGCCATTTGATACTGAATTTAGAATCTGTTAGATACTTAAGCCATTGAAACTTGTATAAACAAGGTGCCTTTTTCAAAGCATTTTCTAAATAATGAGGATTGTCATATCCCACACACCATTTAGAGTTGTAATATCTGAAATTCTTTGGCGTGTTTAGAAAAATGGTTTGTTCAGATTGACCAAGTTTATACAGTTTCGCTTCTAGATCACTTGCTTTTTCGGACAATTCGTTGTTTATATCTTTATAAGATCGCAACATTTGTTCAAGCTCATTCTTCCTATTTTCAGCAATTCTTACCTTTTCTCCCATTTCATCCATTCTTCTTCGGAAAGAAGTTCGAGATTTTTCGATCTCAACTCGTTCCTTTTTCAAATCATCATTTAACTTGTTATGGTCAATGATTGTCTGTCTTTGAAGTTCAATTGTTTTATGTGCCTTATTGAGTTTCTCACTTTGTTCATCAAGTTTTAATTGAAAAACTTTAAACTGATTACCATAATGATTAATAGTGCATAGATCTACCTCATTTGTCTCAGGCGCCGCATCAGCCTCTGAATCCTCATCATCTCTGCTCATCAAGCACATCCTAGCAAAAGCAGTTGTGTCTTCCTCTCCTTCATCATCCGTTTGGTCCAACCAATACTCTTCCTCCACTGGAAGCTCAACTCCTGACTCCTTATGTTCAGCTAACAGTGCCTTCTGCTTGTAGTAGTCAGAATTCTTTACTTTCGGTTTCCAGCATTCTTTGGAGAAATGACCAGTCTTCCCACAGTTGTAGCACTTCTGCTCTTCATCCTTTTTATCACCAAACTTCTTCACCTCCGGCCTTTTACCATCTTCCTTATGATCATCAAACTTCTTTGACTCAATCTGATTCTTGTGTTCAAAGTTTTTAGAACCAGATGAGTAACGTTGGTTATTTGATCCAGGAGTTTTTACAAATCTGTGTTGAAAGGCCTTGGAGAGAAGTATCATAGCCTGCCTTAAGCTTTCCGCCTCATCCAAGTCTTTTTGGTCTATCCTATATTCTTCTCTCTGCACACTCTTCCCCTTAGCAGTATTCTTTCTTGACATCAATGCTAACGGTTCACTATCAAGCTCATCCTCTTCTTCTTTCTTCTCAGACCCCACTATCTTCTTTTCCTTCTTATCATTCTTCTCGTTTTTCATCAACTTCTTCCTTTTCAGCTCAGCATCATCCTCATCTTGCTTTAAGGTTTCAAACATTTGTTGTAACGGAAAAGAATCCAGTCGAGAATTTTGTTTCATTCGATGAGCATACTTCTTCCACTCGGGCTGAAGCACGTTCAAGAACTTCACATTAGTCTCCATGATGGATTTTGATACCTTGTAACTGTTGAGATCATTTAAGATAGTTGTGAAACGATCATATGCTTTATCTAAACTCTCACCATCCTTTTGCTTGAAATTCGCATACGTTTTGAAGACGTTTGAGACTCTCATCTGATTTTCCACTTCTGAGCCTTTGTACAATTTGATAAGTTCATCAAACATACCTTTACCTGTTTCACTCAAACTGTCAACCTTCCGATATATGTCGTTGGTTAAGGCTTGCATAACCAATGACCTAGCCGCTTTGTCGGCCTTGTGTCTCAACAAATTGTCACCAGTGTAGTCCTTTGGTTGAATAACTACGTTGTTACCATCTGGGTCTGGTTCACGAACTTCTCCTAGAACCCCATTCATCAAGGAATCATGGATTAGAGCTCCATTTTCTTGTCGTTCTACATAGTCAAGAAATCTGTCTTTCCAAATTTTAAAAACTTTTGGGAATAGAACAGGCGGTTTATCTTTTGAACATATGGTCAACATATCTCTGGCAGTCATTTTTGAATTACTTGTCATTGATCTTTTAATATCTTTTTAATCTGATTAGGAAATTCTCATTACACAAACTTATATCTCAACCCACTGTCTTGTCGCAACCCAAACCTGGTCGCAATACACTGAAGTCGCAATAAGAAATCAAGTCGCAATAAAAGGTATATCGCAATAGAAATCAAGTCGCAAAGGCAAACAATATAGGTCGTATCGCAACAGAAGGTTGCGATATGTTACTGTTCACAATACTGAAGGTTGCGATATGAATCCAAGTCGCAAGTGACTCTTGCGATATGAAACTGTTCACACTGCGATATGTATGAATTTTTTATGGTTGCGATATGTATGAAGATTCAAGGTGTTCTTGAGTCGAATCTTCAAAACAGATCAGAATAGGCTGAAGTTTGGTACGTAGGTTCGTGACAGTATTCTGGGCAACTTTAATACTTCGTGTTTTGTCAAAAAAACCAACAGAAACTAGTTTTCCGAAGCAAAACAGAATGCAGAAATACAAAGTTCAAAAAAATGGGAAAATACACAACCTGAGCTACAATCCTAGTGATTTTGTGGAAGAAAAACACACAGGACTAGTCTACAATCAACCCTTGATCGATTCTAATCCATTAGAAGCACTCTAACTGCTAAAATCAATAAAAAGATGAAGAAAAATGAAGAACTCTCAAATTTAGTAAAAACCCTCAAAATCTAATCAAATCAAAGAGATATACAAGCTCTGATACCAATTGTGATCCCAGAACAAGTAATCAATCTATAAACATCAAAGAAGCCATCTCTATATCATTAAGAATCAATAGCTCATAGTTTGAATGAAGAACTCTCACTTGAGTGTGTGTGGCTAGTGTGTGATGGATGACCTAGAGAATGACCTAATTTTCCAAAGGGGAAAATTAGCAAACTATATATACCTAGGGTATAGAATAGCCCTATTACAAATATAGTCCCTCTACTTGGTACAATAACATTTAAGCACTAACATATTGGTTTCTCTCGTGCTGAAGTACTTGGTCCTGACCCTGACCTCTCAGCGCTTGACACCTCTCTGCCTCCTGGTGAAACTTTCATCCCTGGAAAAGTCTTAAGCGAACCCTATGGTATCTTCTTTTTAGACTATGATGGAAGACAACACTTTCAACGCATCTCTGAGCTTCCCATCACTCCCATCGAACAGCTCAGAGACCTCATCTACTGGTGTGAATTCAGACGCGACCTTCAGGCTCGATACCTTAAGCCCTTGATTTTTGAAGAAGCAAAGAACAAAAAGGATCAAGGAGTAACGGTCCCTGACTGGATGATTCCCACATCAAAGACCCTTGATGAACTTCTCATTAAGGAAGAACCCATTGACGGATAGGATCTCTCTTATAATTCTTCTATCCTTATCTGTCTATATCTTCTGTACTTGTAATTTTATTTGTTGTACTTGTAATTTTTCCACTTCCCTTTGTAATCTTTACGAAGTTTAAAGAAAGATTTCAGCGAATGTACTTTACTCCATCAGTACTGAAAAGATCCCAGAAAACAGTAAAAGGGACAAATATTTTATGAGTTCTTTTTATCCTTATGTTTTCATACTTAGCAATTTTCTTTGTTGCTATGTCATAATCAAATAGGGGGAGATTGTTGATCCAAACCCTCAGTGATTTGATAATGACCCTCTCTTAAACACTTAGTGAAAATTGTAAGTAAACAATATGTATTAGAGTTTCTCTATCGCTGATAAGTACTAAGACTTTACAGTACCCTTGATAGGAACTCTCGCTCTTTAAGTTTAAAGTTCAGCGAACACTGTTCATCCAGTAGCTCTGAGCCTGTTCAGTCTCTGTGATGATCGATGATAGTTTAGTTGTTTACTTATGATCCCTGAAGACAAGTTTCACGTCAACAAAGGTTCTATGCTGAAGTTGAAGATTAAGCCCAAGAACCAGCGACAAGTCTACTAATGAACTGATGCGGATATCAGCGAAACCAAGATTTGTCCACTCAACGTGAAGTTACAAGTAAAAGACTTCAGCAATCGCTGAAGTTTATCATTCGCTGATAAAGTACTGATTCAACGAAAGCTGATCATGAAGTCTTCCTCTACAAGTTACTTTTGTCTTTCCCCCTGTTAGTGCTAATATGTCTTCAAGGTTTAATGTAGAAAGTCAAATATCAAAGTCAATGTTATTGTGTTGTTAGTGTGTGGTTTATACCTTTTGTGTCTAGGTATAAATTATAGAAACACTTACACTAACTGTTAAGAGAGAACCTTTAGAGAGAACAGTGCTGAACTCATATCTTGTAACATGTTCTTGATGTAATTGGATGACAAATTCTCTATCTTCTCTATCTTGAATGATCTTGGATTAACAATTGGTATTAGAGCAGGATTCGAGATTTAGAGGAGTTTTTCAGTGATCAATCACGAAGATTTTGGTGAATTCTACAAGAAAATTCGATTGATTTTCTGGATTTATCAAGAAAATCTCATTTTCTTGAAATTTGATCAAAATTTTCTGATTTTTGATCGAATTGTTCTGCAAATTGGTTCTTTGGATTCGGATTATTGTTTAGAGCATCTTTAATTCAAGGATCGAGATCTAATTCGAAGGATTTCAAGATCAATTTGGCGATTTTCTGAGTTTTTGTTCTGTTCGTGAAATTCTCTGCTCGTTCGATTCAGATCCTATTTCAGAGGTTTTCAGAGGTTGTTTGTTGAAGATAAAGTGTTAGATTCTTGATTTCGAGCACCACTGTATCTTTCAGAATCAGTAATTTTGATTTTCAGAGGTTTTTTAGACGATTTTTTTGTATATCTCGCAAGATCCAAACTTTTCGCAACATTCATCAAACTTTTCGCAAGATTCATCGATCTGAGTATTGTTCTTCGTACAAGTCTTCTTCTCGCAGAGCTTTTCGCATCTCAAAGACCAGAGTTTTACAGCTTTTCGCAAGCCTCAGACCCGAATTTTCAGCTTTTCGCAACCCACTGACCCGCATTCTGAAACTTTTCGCAAGCTTCTCTTGCGAAAAGTGTTCTGTCAGATTTCTTTCATTGTCCAAGGCTACTTTTCGCAACCGTTGCTTGCGAGTTTCTCCACTTTGCGCAACTGATGCTTGCGAGTTTCTCTACTTTTCGCAACCTTAGTTTGCGAGTTTCTTACTTTTCGCTTCTCACAGTTGCGAGTTTCTGACTTGTTTTAAAAAAAAATTATACTGAAATTTTTCCTATAGTGTATTTCATACATTTTAAGAGTTTTTCAAGAAAAAGTTTTATATAATTTTTTTCTGATTGTCAAGCGAACATGAACCGACTTCCAGTGCTAATCAAAGAATCTGAATTTGAACGATGGAGTGTTTCGTTCATCGACTTTATTGCGAGTAGCGAAAATGGAGAGAATATGATAAAATCTTTCTCCGAAGGTCCAATGATCAGATATAAAATGGAGAATGGTTTTACAGAAGAAGAGATTAAAAGAAAGAAAGCTGACAAAGAAGCTTCATCCAACTTGACTTCGCACTTTACAAACTTCCACAACACATCTTCAAACGCGTTGAATGTTTCAAAAACAATCCAATGCTTATGTGGAACGAGTTAACAAAGCAAATGCTTGGATCTGAAGTTACTTTTAAGAGAAAGGAAGAAGAAAAGAAAGCTGAAAAGGAGGATGTGGAACAGAAATCATCAGATGCTGAAAATGAAGAACTCAAGGAAAAGGTTATAGAGCTTACAAAGAGACTTTCTGAAACGGAAAAGTTGCTAAAAGAGGAAAGAGCGAATCGTACAAATGACAAAAAGAGCTATGAAAAGCAAATTTTGTCTCTTTCACAGAAAGTTTCTGAAATTGAAAAGAATGAGAGGAATGAGAAGAAAGAAGATGAAGTAAAGAAAGCCCTTGAACTCAGATGCATAAAACTTTCTAAACAAAATGCAGATTTTGAGAAAGTTTTATTTCTGGAAAAAGAAAAATTGGAGAAGGAAAGGGTCGAGTATGAAAAAGAAAGGAAAAGCTTTGAAGCGAAGAATGCGAAACTGTCAAAGAAAATTTTTGATCTTCAAAAGGATTTAGAAAAGGAAAGACAAGAGCTAGATAAGGAAAGTCATGAGCTAGAAAAGATGAAGAAAGCTGACTTTCAAGCTAACTGCGTTAAAGACGAATTTTCTAAAGAGAGGAAGATATTTCAGCAAGAAATACGAAAGCTAACAAAGAATTTGGCAGTGTTATCGACTGATATCATGAAAGAGAAGAGGGTCAAGTCTAATATTCAGAAGAAACTTGATTTGGTGACCAAGGAACGGAACGACTTATCCTACAAAGTGAAGTCACTTAACAAATCCAAACGCTATTCTGAATGTCCGATTCGACCTTCTAATCTCTTCTATGATCATTCAGTGGATAATTCTTCCAAATTTCAATATGCTGACCTTCCTACTTATAAGAAAGTCAACATGCAATGGAGAGTGAAAGGTACGATTTCTCAAAAAGATGTACCAAAATCATCTGTTCCTAACAAGAACACTAACCTGAAAGGTAAATCTTTTTCTAAACCTGATTCATTATATTCTGCAAATCATTTAATCAGGTTAGCACAAAAGAATTTTTGTTGCTCTTATTGTGGTACTAATGATTTTATTAAAAATGATAATGTTCAATATTGGTATGGTACTTATCATTTTCCTTCCTATAGAGCTCCGCTTAACAAGTCAGGACCCAAGACACGTTGGGTACCAAAATCTACTTAATCTGTTTTTGCAGATTTAGAAGCAAAGCGTTGAACTCTCGGAAGAAGATTATTTGTGCCATTAAGGGGGAGTAAAGAGAATGGTTTCTAAACACATCAGTTTAGAACCCGCATTTCACCGATTATTGGTTTTTGAACACATCAGTTCAAAACCCGTACTTCAACGACTTAGGTTTCTAAACACATCAGTTTAGAACCCGGATTTCACAGTTAATGGCTTCTGAACAATTCAGTTCAGGACCCGTACTTCAAAGACTAAGACTTCTAAACACATTAGTTTAGAACTCGTACCTATCAGGTTATATCTTTCACTGTCATATATTTTTTATTTCAAGGATCATGCAGTAAAAGGTAACATTGCATTATGTTTTATTTCTACTGCTTTGAATGTTTGAATCTTTACAAATTTAATTCAATGAAGTGAAATTTTTTCAACTTTCATTCACAGAATGAAATGTGTGTCAAGGGTGATTTTACAAGCGTTTTTGTATTATCTGAGTTAAATTTGTTTCATCTTTCACTTCTGAAATAAATCGAAAGGTCAGCAAAATATGAATGAAATTATGCTGAATGCTCAAAATTATGTAATTCTAGACTTATATAGAATATAATGCTCAAAAAGCCTTTTTGTCAGAATGATGGATGGAAACGAAAATATGGGAGAAGCACTATGTTTTAGAACCAAGTGATTGAGATGATCTAAGTTTTAAATACAAATCATTTAGTTTGAAAGTGTGTGCCTGTGGCCTATCTGGTTTGGGAGATTAAGTCCTAAGGGGTGCTTGTCACCTAATCCCTAAGGCCAACTGGTCTAGGATCGGCTGACCCAAATCCTTCTATAGAACCAGATAGAAAGCCATGTTCTACTGGTACAAATGGGTTTAAGATATATCGATGTGGCCTTTCTGGTTTGGGAAAGTAAGTTCTAAGGGGTGCTCGTCACCTAGCACCTAAGGCCAACTGGTCTGGGATCGCTGACCCAAATCCTGCTATAGAACCAGTTAGAAAGTCATGTTTTACGGTGTATCTTATTCTTACTAAACTTTTTGATTAAAAGATGCCAATGTGCACAAAAGTAAAAGATGCCAATGAGCACAATATCAAAAGATGCCAATGTGCACAAAATCAAAAGATGCCAATGAGCACACATCTCTTGAAACTTGGGGAAAATACAAAGTCGCGATAATCCTGTAAATTTGTGAAAATCTTGATTTTGGGCAAATAGTGTGAGTAGAGCAGAGTATTCTGATGTGTTTTAGAATTGCATATGCTTGTTGCTAATTATATTTCGCATGCTAGCACACAAAATAGATTTTCTAAAGGAGTTGAAACTGAACTTTTGTAACTTGATATGCAATGATGTCTTGTTTTTGAATCCAAACGCATGCATTTGATTTCACTTGATGGAAATATATGTTACATTTCATTAAGTTGAATTTCTTTTGTTTGGTGTTCAAATGATTAATTGTTAGTAGTTATAAAATGTAGTTCAATGAATTAATTTTTTTTTCCTTGTACAAATTTGTTAAAATGTGCGCTAATGAAATTTTATGCAAATTTTCAGGGGGAGAAAATCAATTTGCTCTACAATTCTTATTTTTAGGGGGAGCAAGATCTTTCGTTAATGGGGAGATTGTTTGTGTTTTACAAGGACTTGACTGAAATTGACAAGAATTTTCGATTCTCATGATGCTCATTTTCATCGAAAAAGGGGGAGAAATGTCTACATCAATTTCATGTCAAAGAGCGTTTCATGTCAAAGATTTGTTTTTTAACGTCAAAGGGGAGAAATGTTGAAAGAAGTCTTTGTTTCAAGAAAGGATAGGGGGAGATTTCTTCTTCAAGAGTTTATAAGAAATCGATTGATCATTTAGTGATCTCTTTCTTTTGAACTCGTGCTTTTATGAAGATATCGATACTGAAGTTTGAATTTCTCAAGTCAATGAATAAGGGGAGAATTCTTCAAGAGTTTGAGAAAAATCGATTGATCATTTTGTGATCTCTTTTTCTTGAACTTGGGCTTTTGTGTATTAATATGCTTTGTGTGAAGATCCATATTCTCCTGTTCGAAGAAAGATAGTCCGTAAATTCTTGTTTGAAGATTGTGTGACATGTTGACTTTGACAAGCAATTTTAAAGATCAAAGAGCTGAAGTCTTAAAGTTTTGAAGATTCAAGAATGCCAAAGACTGTTGTTTTCATTTTGTTTAAACCTTGAATCCAAGGGGGAGATTGTTAGTGCTAATATGTCTTCAAGGTTTAATGTAGAAAGTCAAATGTCAAAGTCAATGTTATTGTGTTGTTAGTGTGTGGTTTATACCTTGTGTGTCTAGGTATAAATAGGCTTGTTTAGTGTTTGTTATAGAAACACTTACACTAACTGTTAAGAGAGAACCTTTTGAGAGAACAGTGCTGAACTCATATCTTGTAACATGTTCTTGATGTAATTGGATGACAAATTCTCTATCTTCTCTATCTTGAATGATCTTGGATTAACACCCCCCTTGCACGTCTCCGTACGAAATGTCAGAACGGACATCCCTTCTGTCTAGAATCGTACAACAAACTCTGATTCTACACTGTGCACCATGCGGCTACTAAGGTTGTCTACAAAGGTCAATGACATGCAACCACTCAGCTGCTGCCACGTGTAAAGCAATACTGCCATGCATTAAATGCATGCAGTATATAAGAAGAACCCTACTTCAGAAATGAAGTGTGCTCAGCCATCTTCTTATTCTTCCTTACTACTGTGTGTTAGGTTATTATTCGTAATTTCCTTATCTCATTTCTATCTTTATTCTAGTGCAAGAAACTTAGTGTTCTTAACTTGTTTAGATTAGGTTAATCTTTAATCTTGTTCCGCAAAAAGTTGTAAATTGTTTTGATTTATCAATAAACAATTTAGAAAGTAAAAATCGTGTGTTTGTATTCAAACCCCCCCCCCCCCCTTCTACAAACTTGTATAACCCTTCGGGACCAACAATTTATCTGGTTTATCTGCTGAAATTATGCAAGAGAAGAAGGTTAAATATGAGATTCCAAGGAAATTTGATTTGGTATCCAAAGAGAGAAACGTTTTGTCCAACAAAGTTAAAGAACTTGAAGACATTATTTTTAAAGTTGAGGTTTCAAAACAAGCAAGTCCTTACACGATTGTTCAGACTCCACTTGTTGACTCAACTAGTTCTGAATGTTCTTTCAAAACGGCTTCAAGTTCAATTTATAATGATATTTCTTCAAAAGGATTTGACAGATCAAAGGGTTTTGAAAAGAATCAGATTCCTCCTTCCAACCTCTTTTATAATCTTTCTGCTGATAAGTCAGATGCTTCTATTTCAAAACCTTCAAAAAATCTTGTTTTCAAAAGAGTGAAAATGGTTTGGAAAGTGAAAGGTTCTTCACCTGAAAGAGATGTGCCAAAGTCATCTGTTCCTACACCTTCAGTGAACAAGAAGAACAATGCTCAGAAAAGTAAGTCTTTTGTTAAACCTAATCCTATCTATTCTGCAAATCATTTGATTAGGTTAGCACATAAGCAAATATGTTGTTCTTATTGTGGAACTCATGATTTTGTTAAGAAAGAAAATGTTCAGTACTGGTATGGTACTTACAATATTTCTTCAAATAGAACTGCACCTAATAAGCCCGGACCCAAGTTCCGTTGGGTATCAAAATCTACTTAATCTGTTTTGCAGGTTTATCATGTGTGGTGTTGATTTTCAGAACTATACCAAACACATGACTGGAAAACAGAAGAGAAATGTGCAGATTTGAAGAAGAGTACCTATGCTGACATATATGCATAATTTCAGGGGGAGAGATTCTAAACTTTTGATATGTTTTGTGCTTATTAATAAATCTTTTTGTATGTTTCTTTGTAAGGAGAGCATACACAATAATGGTTTCTAAACACCTCAGTTTAGAACCCAAGCTTACAAGATTTGTGACTTCTGAGTAACTCAGATCAGGACTCGTACTTCGATGTTTGACTTCTAAACACATAAGTTTAGAACTCGTACTTCATTGTTTTAGACTTTGATTGCTTCATCTACTGATTTTGTTCCATTAAGATTCTTTGCAGATTTTGAGGGGGAGCTTATCCGGTTTTTAATCAGTCTATCATGATTTGAGGGGGAGCTTAAACATTTGACTGTAAGTATCTTCTAAACTTAATCTGAGATTGTTTGAAAGAACAACGACTTTCAAGCATGAAAAATGTTTTTTCTTAAATGTTCAAACCACTTCTCTAATTCAAACAGATTTTATAATTTTAGAAGTGTGATTTTAAATGTTTTTCATGAATATCTCGGATAACACCATTGTTTCTGACCGTGTGTTTCTAAAGATTAATACTTGCGTATTATCTTTTCTGTACTTTCAAGTATTCATACATACCGGTTCAGCTTCTTATTGACTTTGTTATTACCATATCTCAAAACGAAACATTTTTTGATGGTAATACTCCTCTTTGTACTTCACTTTTGGTGAGCATCATACATTCATTCAGCGTAAAAATTTAAACGTTTCATTCAAAGATAGTTTATATTTGTTCATATAAACAAAATTCAATTCTTTGATACCCTAAACCTTACATCATTATCTTTCATATTGGATTTGATTGATACATTGTCAGATTCTCAAACAAGTGTTTCGAATTCATTTCATTCTTTCAATATCCTTGTTCTGAGAAATCTTCAAAGTTCAAATGCTCAAATATTCATGATATTCTTGAGGAGCATACATTCTGATGACAATGTCATTTATTTACTGAGATTCATATTTGTTCGAGCTAAACTGTTGAATAAATCATCTTTTTAGGACAAAATTTCATGGGAATCAGTGTGAGAACTAAAAGAACTTCTATGGATCCACGTTAACCAGTGTTTCCTACCCAAGAAGTTATCCTTGAGTGATTGAGGGGTGAGGGGTCGAATTCAAAGAGTGGGGGAGATAACTCATCCGGTTGAGTAATCTCATTGTGCTGAGGTAAAATGAAAAAGAGAGTTTTGTTAGCAGTGAGCTGATTAAAAACAGAAAGAGGGTGTGAGAACAGAGTTAAAAGAATAAGAGAACTCTGCACCAACCACTTTCTGAGCCGGGCAACCACATTACTGATTTGTTCACATTCTTTGGTGACCATCATTGGTACAGGCAGTGAGCCCATGCTAACTCTTGCATTAACCCCACCAGCTACTCATTTCTTTCTCAACAAAGAAATGTTTCAATTTTTCTTGGGGACGTAGCATATTATCTATATGATCTTCACTCGAAAAGTTTGGATATTGAAAAAGAAGGAAATTTTCCCCACCTTCGCACTTCAATCATGCACATTGAGTCCGTGGAAAACTTTTTGTTGTCTCAACAGTTTACACAGTTTGAGCTTATTATTCAAGCATAAGTTGCTTCAATCATTTCTACACTTGCACGTACACACAAGGAAAATGTTTTCTTGTCATAACGTTCATAGAAATTCTTTTGTGTTTTTCGATGATTGAATGGAATCCCTAGAGGAGTGACCATCAAAAAGATCCTTTCCAAAAGTGCATTCGTTGTACTAAGTGGATTTGTGCAACTTACAGGCATTTTTAACATATTCATATGTTGTTTCAGGATTACCACTGTTATATTATTTGAATTTGAAAAGATTCAGATACAAATACATTGGAATTGAAGGATAAATATATCAAATGGAGGAGATTGTTTCTGGTACTCAAAGACTGCTGAAATTGAAAAGATTTTTGATGATCATGATGGAGAAATATCAAAAGAAAAGGGGAAGATAGTTTGAATATCTCAATTCCGAGAGTCAGGGAGATATTTGCCAAAGTCAAAGAAAGGAAACTCAAGATGTTTCAATGTTCAAAGATTATTATTGTTCAAAAGGTAAAGATACAAGTACAGTTGGTCCTTAAAGATAATTCAAAGCTCAAACCCAGTGAAAGCTTAAAGATTGTTCAAAGACTGAAGAATTTGTCGAAGATCAAAGCTGCAAAGATCAGTGATTCGAAGATATAAAGATTTTGAAGACTTTGATCAACCATACAAAGATTTGAAGTTCATTTTTCAAGACTATGTGACTATTTGTTTCTGAAGACCCTAATGAAGATTAAAGTTGTCAATGTGGATTCTTGAAGATAAAGTTTATTTGAAGATTTCTCAAAGAGTTGAAAGTGTTGAAGATCTGAAGATCAAAAGAGCTGAAGACTATCGTCATAAATTTTTTAAATCTTGAATCCATAGGGGGAGATTGTTAGTACCAAATGTATTCAAGATTTAGGGTATAACTGTAATAGTCAACAATAGTCAAAGTCTAGTACGAAATGGTTAAAGTTAAGGGTATTGGCTAAGAAAGTCAAAGGTATAAATAGGGTATTGTAAGGGTAGCACAAAAGAGGTCATTTAGAGAATAGCCATACATAGTGAGAGTGTGTGTGTGTGTGTGTGTGTGTGTGTGTGTGTGTGTGTGTGTGTGTGTGTGAAAGAGAGATGACCCTCTAGAGAGAGAGAGAAACTAGATCTCATTCATCATCTTTGTATTTCTCTCAATCTATTGAAGTTCTATTATGCTTAATCATTGTTATCTGAAACTCTCAACAATTACCAAACAACCATATTTCATTTTGCATTATATCATAAGAGCCTTTTAATCATTCTAACCAATTAACCATCCTGCACCAAACCATTCAACAACTGCCAAACAACCCCTAAGTATTCAAAGGTTAAATTATCATCGTCATCATCATCTTACTACATGACTTTGATATTTTCTAAAACGAGGCTAGTTATTAACTTATTATATAGAAACATATTGTAAATAAATTAATCTCAGTAGAAAAGAATTAGTTAGTTTCAAATATTATATGAATAAGCAATCAAGGCAACGTCTGGTAAAAATAAGCTAGTTTATTTTTAGGTATATGTTTTGATGGACATAAACTATTTTATTGACAAACTACTAAGGTGGCATTTGGTTCGCAGAATGTTTTTGGATGGAATGGAATCTGTCAAAGGAATTTGACTTTGAAGGAATTGAAATGGAATGTTGTCATGTTTGACCAGCTTTTTGGTTGACAGAATTGGAATGGAATCTGTTAAATCTGTCTGTTTGGTTCACATAATGTAGCTTTGGAATTGGAATGAAGTTTTGGCAAATGACCAAAATACCCTTTTTGGTAAATGACAAGATTATTTAGAAAATTAAAAATTAATTCAGCATGCAGTTGATATATTAGAACCAATCAAGAAACAATGACTATCTTCTCTGATTAACGTTTCGAATCATAAAAACATGTACAAAACCTAGAACAACGAACCCCGTATGAAAAGTCAACTTCTGGTTTCTTTTATGGAAATTATGGATTAACACGGC
>CM066324.1:46725381-46887881 GCA_033807775.1 Saussurea involucrata
TGATGCCAACTGGCTATGGCATACGAGGCTCTCTCATCTAAACTTCAAGACGTTGAATACTCTTTCTTCAAAAGAGTTGGTCACTGGTTTGCCTCAACATTCATACGCTAAGGAATCTCTTTGTTCAGCGTGTGAGAAAGGAAAACAAACTAAACCAAGTTTCAAAAGCAAGCAAGTTTCTTCGGTGACATCTCCTCTTCAACTTCTCCATATGGATTTGTTTGGCCCTGTTAATAAACAATCCCTCGCTGGAAAGAATTATACACTGGTCATAGTAGATGAATTCTCTCGATATACCTGGGTTATGTTTTTGCGTACTAAGAGTGACACCTCAGAAGAACTCAACTCATTTGTCAGGAAAATGGAAGTCCTGAACAATATGACTGTTCGCTCAATAAGGAGTGATCATGGGACTGAATTCAAAAACAGTTCCCTTGATAACTTCTTCGAAAGTAAGGGTATTTCTCACAAGTTTTCCTCAGTGAGAACACCACAACAAAATGGAGTCGCTAAAAGAAGAAACAGAACGATCATCGAAGCTGCTCGATCTATGCTCAACGATTCTCATCTTCCAACTCAATTCTGGACAGAAGCTGTCAACACTTCTTGTTTTACTCAAAACAGGTCGATGATCGTCAAAAGATTCAACAAGACAACCTATGAACTTTTCCATGGAAGAAAGCCATCTATCAGCTTTCTTCACATCTTTGGTTCTCAGTGCTTTATCTTAAACAATAGAGATGCTCTTGGAAAGTTTGATCCCAAGGCTGACGACGGAATATTTCTTGGATACTCTTTAGTGTCCAAAGCCTTTAGAGTCTTCAACAAGAGAAGACAAACTGTAGAAGAAAGAATCCATGTCACCTTTGACGAATCCCGTTCAGCGAACTCTAGACCTGCTGACAATGAAGAACTGAATCAATGGATGTTTTCTCATTTCGGAGATTCAGACTGAATTCCTAACCCTGACCCTCAAGTCAACAATCCAACCACTGATGATGATCTTATCATCATTCCCAGCATGCAGTCAAGTGACGCTGAATCCTCATGGGTTTTAGTTGTTCCCGTTAACACTAAGCCTGTTTCTGAACCATCAACTTCAAGTATTCCATCTACCTCTCAGCAATTAGTGAACGAAGTTTCATATGAACCCCTGCCTATCTTGCCTGAATTACTTGAAATAGCTTAAGCTTCTTCAGCACCTCCAAAAGTTTACTCTATGTCAGCGATTCATGCCCCAACTCAGCGATGGACTATAAATCACCCCATTGATCAAATTCTTGGTGATCCAAACGCAGGTATTCAGACTCGACAAAGTTCAGGAAACATATGTTTATTCGTTAACTTTATTTCTCTGATTGAACCAATAAAAATAGATGATGCCCTCAGTGATCCAAACTGGGTCAGCGCGATGCAAGAAGAGATGACAGAACTCAAAAGAAACATAGTTTGGAATCTTTTTCCAAGACCATCTAACAAGTCAGTGATAGGCACTAAGTGGGTCTATCGAAACAAGTTAGATGAACATGGAACTGTAACCCGCAACAAGGCTCGTCTAGTTGCTCAGGGATACAGACAAGAGGAAGGTATAGATTACGATGAAACATTTTCCCCTGTGGCAAGACTCGAAGCTATTCGACTATTCCTACCCTACGCTATTCACAGAGACTTCAAGGTTTATCAAATGGATGTCAAGTCAGCGTTTCTCAATGAAAAGCTGAATGAAGAAGTCTATGTCGAACAACCACTAGGATTCGTTGATCCTAAGCATCCAGGTTATGTCTATAAACTAGATAAGGCACTCTATGGTCTGAAACAAGCACCACGTGCATGGTATGACACTCTTTCTTCCTTTCTCCTCACTAAAAAATTTGAACGTGGTAAAATCGATAACACTCTATTTTTCAGAAAAGTAAAAGGTCATATCATTCTTGTTCAAATATATGTCGATGATAATATATTTGGTTCTACTAACCCTTCTTTATGTACTCGTTTCGCTGAAAGAATGAAAACTGAATATAAAATGAGTATGATGGGTGAACTGACTTACTTCCCTGGACTTCAAATCAAGCAAAATGATAAGGGTACATTTATCCACCAAGGTAAGTATGTCAAAGATATGCAAAAAAAATCGATTTAACTCAAAGCTCAGCTATGAAAACCCCTATGGCACCTCCACTGACACTTAACAAAGATCCTTCAGGGAAGCCTGTTAATGTCACTGCCTATAGAGGGATGATCGGCTCTCTTCTTTAACTTACAGCGAGTCGTCCTGATATTATGTACGCTACTTGTTTATGTGCACGATATCAATCTGAACCCAAAGAATCACATATGATCGTTGTAAAGTGAATTTTCAGATATCTGAAGGGTACACCCAACCTAGGTCTTTGGTATCCCAAAGACTCAGGGTTCGATCTAACTGCCTATTCAGATAGTGACTTTATAGGTTGCAAATTGGATAGTAAAAGCACCACAGGAGGCTGTCAAATCCTAGGTGGAAAGCTGGTAAGTTGGACAAGCAAGAAGCAAAATTCAGTGTCCACCTCTACCGTTGAAGCTGAGTATGTAGCTGCTGGAAGCTGTTGTGCTCAGGTCTTATGGATGAGAAATCAGCTATTAGCCTATGACCTGCAGCTCTCCAAAATTCCAATCTATTGCGACAGCACTAGTGTTGATCCAAACCCTTAGTGATTTTATAATGACTCTGAGAAACAATTAGTGAAAATTGTAAGTAGACAATATGTATTACTGTTTTGTCATCAAATAAAATTTACTTAGTCTGTTTAGTATCGCTGATGGAAAACATGTTTTAATTTATACTTCAGCGAACACTGTACATCAGTGAACCCTGATCCTGTTCAAGTCTCACTAATGATCGCTGAATGTTCATCATGTAATTGTTTACTTATGATCCCTGAAGACAAGATTCACGTCAACCAAGTTCGAAGCTGAAATCGAAGACCAAGCTGAAGAACAAGTGACTAAGTCTACTAGTGACCTGATGCGGATGTCAGCAAAGACAAGACTTGTCCATTCCACGCGAAGTTTCAAGTAGAAGACTTCAGCGACCGCTGAACTTTATCATTCGCTGATAAATATTCATTCAGCGAACGCTGATCATGAAGCCTGTTCTACAAGCAACTTTTGTCTTATCCCCTTGCACGCCTCTGTACGATTTTGTCAGAACGGACATCCCTTTTGTCCAGAATCGTACAACCAACTCTACCAACTACACTGTTCATCATGTGGCCACTAGGTTAAGTACTGAAGTCAAATCATGCAACCAACCCAAGGCTGCCACGTGTAAAGGTGTACTGTTTTGCATTAAATGCATGCAGTATATAAAGGAAACCCTACTTCATTCATGAAGCATCTCGGCCATTCCTTCTCGCTGAACCGCTGTGTGTTAGAAAACTCTCCTCAGTTTTCTTATCTTTCTTTCTCTCTATTTTCAAGTGCAAGAAAATCTGTGTATTCTCATAGTTTGTTTAGATTAGGTTTTTAACTTGATCTTATTCCGCAACAAACTGTAAATTGTTTGATTATATCAATAAATAATTTAGAAAGATAAAAATATGTGTTTGTATTCAACCCCTCCCCCCCCCCCCCTTCTACAAACTTGTATAACCTTTTGGGACCAACAAGTGGTATCAGAGCAGACTGTTTAATCTAATAAACAAGATCTTGCTTATACTCTCTTCCTTGCTATTTCTTCAATATGGCAAATCCTACAAACACTAACTACATAGATAATGGCTCTCTTGCCAAACCACATCGATTTAGCAAAGACAACTTCAATCTTTGGAAAAATCGAATGATGCTCTTCTTGGAAGGTGTAGATCCCACTATACCTTACTATATTGAAAATGGACCCTATGTTCCTTTCATTATAGATCTTGCTGTTCTAGCCACTGCAAACACACCTGCTGTTCCTGTAAGACTAATTCCTAGGATAGTTTCTCAGTGGCCTGAAGAAGTCAAGAAAACAGTGGCCATTGACACTAAGGCCATATCTATCATCTCTATGGCTCTTCCTGATGAAGTCTACCATTTAATCATGAACCTGAAAAGTTCAAAAGCCATGCGGGACACTATATGTGTTCAATATGAAGGTACTGCTGAAGTCCAGCACTCCAGAAGAATAAACCTGGTAAGGCAATATGAAAGTTTCATCTGTGGTAAGAATGAAACTCTCTCTGAAGTTCACCAACGCTTTAATTGTTTAATTATTGATTTAAAAACTGTTGGTAAGGCCTACTCTAATAACGAGATCCTGACTAAATTTCTAGAATGTCTTTCCGAAAGCTGGGATAACTATACCATGTGTCTCAAGCTCTCTAAGGATCTTAAATTTCTGACCCTTCCTACCTTATTTGGCATTATGCTCAATCATGAGCAATCATGTCAACTTAAGAAGAATCTTGTTAAAGATTCCAAAAGTACACCTGTTGCTTTACTCTCTTCAGAGACAGTACCGGCTCAGCGATCAACTGTCACGATCACTGAAATGGAATCTAACTCTGATGATTCATCAGACGCTGATCCTTCAGAACTTGATGAGTCTCTGGCACTCTTGACAAATTCTTTCAGGAGGTTTGCTAGAAAGAGTAACTTCAGAAGAAATAAACCTCTCACTATCACTGACAAGCCTAAATCTACTCCCGTTGATAAGGCTACTGCTACCTACTTTAACTGTGAAAAAGTAGGACACTTTGCAAGTGAATGTAGGTCAAAGAAAGTCTTCAAACCTTCATCTTCCTCCTACAAGAATTTCTCTAACCCCAGGGCTAGAGATGACAAATATCAGAAGCAGAAAGAAAAGTATGAAAAACTGAAAGGCTTCAAAAAGAAAGGAAAAGGCATGATCGCTGAAGATCATGACTGGGCTGCTTCTGATGAAGAATCATCTGACTCTGATGATGATGAGGAAAATCTCTGCCTCATGGCCTAAATAGAAGAAGAGGAAGAAAAAGCTAAAATTCCTTCTACTTCTACTTCTACCTCTCAGGTATCAATCTCTCCTACTTCTACTTCAGCTATCACTGAAGCTGATAGACTTCGAGCTATCGATATACTAACTGTTGATTTATGCGATGCCATGAATGGCAAGACCAAAGCTGAACAAATGAACTTAGATTTAACTGAACAGCTTAAAAATTGTCACCTGAAATTTCAAGAGCTTTCAAACGTAGAAAATAATTTGAAAGATCAGGTCTACGTAAATCAAGTCATCAGTATCGAGCGAGAAAAAACTATCGTTGAACTGAAAGCTGAAAAGGCTACTGTTGAAGGATGGTAGAAATCCTCAACAAAGATCACTGAAATAATTGGTGCTCAGATCCCTGCTAAAGACAGAAGTGGTCTTGGTTACAAAGTTGACGTTGAGGAACCAACCACTGATCGTTTCATGTTTAAGTTTGGAATGTTCGTGTCTTCTGTCCGTGACACCTCTTTACCTCAGTGCTCTTCTTCTAAAACTCCCATCCCTGAGGACAACCCTACCTTGATTTCTAAAGGTAAGGAAAAAGAAATTCAAAAACCTCAGAAGGGTACCAATGTACCTAAGCCGAAAGTTTCTAAAACTTCAGCGAGCCATCCCTCTACTTCTAAAAATAAGATCACTGGATTCATACAGCAATCTACTCCTAAACTAAGAGTGGATGTAATTGGTAAGAAATCCGAAGAACTAATAGTTCCTCCAATTTCCAATGCCAAAGGTATTCTTGGTGTTGGCCCTGCCCATTTAAAGATTTCTGTTAAGCATGCAAATGGTCCTAAAGCTACTTTTAGCTATAAGAAATGTTATCACTGTGGACTTACCGATCATATTGCTAGTAAGTGCCCCACAGCTACCAAGGCTGAGAAATTAGCTAAGGTAAAGAAGATTTCCCCCAAGGCAAAGAAGATCATCCATGATAAAAATCAGGCCAAGGTGAAAAACACCACTAAGGTTAAGAAATTAACCAAGGTGAAGAATGTCACTGAAGCTGAATCTTCAAATGCTGCGAAGATTGTTGAACCTTCCACTTCCTCTACCACCACTGACAAATGTGGACCCATAGTAAAATGGGTGCCCAAATCAAACTAATCTTTCTTTGTTTGCAGGTCTCGAAGGGTATCTGGTATCTTGATAGTGGATGCTCTCGACATATTACTGGAAAGAAGAACCTGCTCACTGAATACAAGGAAGAGAAAGGTCCCTTTGTGACCTTTGGTGGAAATGGAAAAGGCTATACCATAGGGTTTGGTGTACTCTCTAATAGTACAACAACCTTCAGAAGAGTCACATACGTCGAAGGGTTGAAGCACAATCTCTAGCATCAGTCAACTATGTTACAAGGACTTCAAAGTCTGCTTCACTAAGAAAGCATGTTTCTTCACTGACAAGAAGGAGAAAGTTGCTCTCAGTAGATATCGTTTGGAAAATGTTTATGTAATAAACATGGACTCAACAACCACTGAAAATGCTTGTTTCTTCTCTAAAGCCTCTTCTGATGTCAACTGGCTATGGCATAAAAGGCTCTCTCATCTCAACTTTAAAACACTGAATACTCTTTCTTCAAGAGAGTTAGTCACTGGTCTTCCTCAACATTCATACGCTAAGGAATCTCTCTATTCAGCATGTGGAAAAAAATAACCAAAGCTAGCTTCAAGTCAAAGCAAGTTTCCTCAGTGCCATCCACACTTCAACTTCTCCACATGGATCTGTTTGGCCCTGTCAACGTTCAATCCATTGCTGGAAAGAAATATACACTGGTTATTGTGGATGAATTCTCTCGCTACACCTCGGTTATGTTTTTTCGTGCTAAGAGTGACACCTCAGAAGAACTGATATCTTTTGTCAAAAAAATGGAAGTCCTAAATAATCTCACTGTTCACTCAATAAGGAGTGATCATGGAACTGAATTCAAAAACAGTTCCCTTGATATCTTCTTTGAAAGTAAGGGTATTTCTCACAACGTTTCCTTGGTGAGAACGCCTCAACAAAATGGAGTCGCTGAAAGAAAAAACCGAACAATCATCGAAGCTGCTCGTTCAATGCTCTGTGATTCTCATCTACCTACTCAGTTCTGTGCTGAAGCTGTCAACACTGCTTGCTTTAAACAGAATAGATCGTTGATCGTCAAAAGATTCAACAAAATAGCCTATGAACTTTTCCACGGAAGAAAACCATCTATCAGTTTTCTTCACATCTTTGGTTGTCAATGCTTTATCTTAAACAACAGAGATGCTCTTGGAAAATTCGATCCCAAAGATGACGATGGAATATTTCTTGGATATTCTTCTATATCCAAAGCCTTCAGGGTCTTCAATAAAATAAGACAGACTGTAGAAGAAACCATTCATGTCACATTTGACGAATCCCGTTCAGCGAACTCAAGACCATCTGCTGATAATGAAGAACTCAATCAGTGGATGTTTTCTCATTTTGGGGATTCAGAAACTGTTCCTAACCCTGACCCTCAGGTCAACACTCCAACCGCTGATGATGATCCTATCATCATTCCTAGCATGCAGACAAGTGAAGATGAATCATCTTGAGATTCAACTGTTCCCATTAACACTATGCATGTTTCTGAACCATCATCTGATATTCCATCAACCTCTTAGCAGTCAGGGAATGAAATTTCATTTGAGCTGCCAATCGTGCCTCTACTACTTGATGTCGCTGAAGCTTCCTCCTCAATGATTCCAGAGTTCCATTCTGAGTCAGTGGCTCATGCTCCTGCTGAGCGATGGACCATAAATCACCCTATTGATCAAATTCTTGGTGATCCAAATGCAGGAGTTCAGACTCGACGCAGTGCAGGTAACATCTGTCTTTATGTAAATTTTATTTCACTAATTGAACAAAAGAAAGTTGATAATGCCCTCAGAGATCCAAACTGGGTCAGCGCTATGCAAGAAGAGCTGACTGAATTCGAAAGAAACAAGGTTTTGAATCTCGTTCAAGACCATCTGACAAATCAGTAATAGGCACCAAGTGGTTCTATCGAAATAAGTTGGATGAAAATTGAACTGTAACACGCAACAAAGCTCGCTTAGTTGCTCAAGGATACAGACAAGATGAAGGTATAGATTATGACGAAATCTTTTCATAGAGACTTCAAGGTATATCAAATGGATGTGAAATCAGTATTCCTCAATGGAAGGCTGAATGAAGAAGTCTACGTTGAACAACCTCCAGGATTCACTGATCCTAAGCATTCGGATTATGTTTATAAACTGGATAAGGCACTTTATGGACTGAAACAAGCTCCACGTGCATGGTATGACACTCTCTCAACTTATCTCCATATTGAAATATTTGAGCGTGGTAAAATCAACAACACTCTATTTTTCAGGAAAGTAAAAGGTCATATCATTCTTGTTCTAACATATGTCGATGATATTATATTTGGTTCTACTAACCCTGAATTATGTACTCGTTTCGCTGAAAGAATGAAAGCTGAATATAAAATGAGTATGATGGGTGAACTGAACTACTTCCTTGGACTCCAAATCAAGGAAAATGATAAGGGTACTTTTATCCACCAAGGTAAGTATGTCAAAGATATGCTGAAAAAGTTTGATCTTACTAAAAGCTCAGCTAAGAAAACCCCAATGGCACCGCCGCTGACACTTAACAAAGATCCTTCAAGGAAAACTGTTAATGTTACTGCGTATCGTGGGATGATCGGCTCTCTCCTTTATCTTACAGCTAGTCGTCCTGATATTATGTATGCTACTTGTTTGTGTGCACGATATCAATCTGAACTCAAAGAATCACATCTGATCGTTGTAAAGCGAATTTTTAGATATCTAAAGGGTACTCCCAACCTAGGTCTTTGGTATCCCAAAGACTCAGGGTTTGATCTGACTGCCTATTCAGATAGTGATTTTGCAGGTTGCAAATTAGATAGGAAAAGCACCACATCAGGCTGTCAGCTCCTGGGTGGAAAGCTGGTCAGTTGGACAAGCAAGAAGCAAAGTTCAGTGTCCACCTCTACAACTGAAGCTGAGTATGTAGCCGCTGGAAGCTGTTGTGCTCAGGTCTTATGGATGAGAAATCAACTATTAGACTATGATCTTTAGCTTTCCAAAATTTCAATCTATTGCGACAGCACTAGTGCCATCGCTATAGCCAATAATCCAGTGCTACACTCAAAGACCAAACACATCGAGATCAGGTATCACTTTATCAGAGATCATGTGATAAATGGTGACATAGAACTTCACTTTATCCCAACTGACTTTCAGTTAGCTGATCTTTTCACCAAACCTCTTGATGAGACAAGATTCAACTTTCTCATCGGCGAGCTTGGAATGTTGAACCTTGAAGAGTAAATCTTTAGCGGTAAAGTAATGGATCGGTGATAAAGAAAATTTTATTCACTCATTCCTCATCTAATCTCTGAATAAAAATGACTCGCTGATATCAAGGTATGTTCTCTCTTTAAACGCTGAAGTTTACTTCAGCATGTATAATTTCAAAACAAATTGTATCGCTGAATATCTCTTCCTTTTAGTGATTCTTTTGAAAATCTAAAACTTCACTGATGTTTCTAATCAGTGCTTATTTCTTTTAAATTATCTCTGAGTTTTTCAAAAACCCTCAGAGACAACTTAGAAATTTGAAAGGACGTTTATGACGTCATCAAAACGGATAACCTATGGCACGCCTTTTTCTCTGACACGTTCGTCTGTTGAAATTCTTGACCAATACGCTTTGTGGGACGTGTCACGTGTCATGATGAGTTTCTTTTCCCGCTCATCACTTTCTCTCTCTACTCTCACTATATAAAACACTTGAGTTTAGGGGTGTGCAACGGTCGGGTCTGGCCGGGTCGGGCCCTAAAACCTCAAACCCGATCGGGTATCCGGTGGAAATTGTGGAACCCGAAACCCGTCCTAAGTAGAGTTCGGGGCTCGGGTTTCGGGTGACTTCGGATCTCGGGTTTTCGGGCCGGTGAGTTCGGGTTGGACCTGTAGTCACAGATTTCAGTTTCAACAGCTTAATTAGTGTTGTGCAAACAAACAGCAAACAAAAGTGGGATTAAATCAATTTGTATTTTGTATTTATAAAATTAAAAAAAAATTAACAACTTAGGGTTTCGGACGGGTTCGGGTTTGGATTTTGGCAACCCAACCCGATCCGTGGAAATCGAGAAATAATTTCGGGTTCGGGTTCTTCGGGTCTCGGGTTGTCGGGTTTAGTGTTTTTGGGTTAGTTCGGGTTTCGGGTAGGTCGGGTTCTTCGGGTCGGTCGGGTTTTGCTCACCTCTACTTGAGTTTGTATTTTTACCTTTTACGCTCTCAAACTCTCCTAAAGAAGAAAGACTCTCTTCCATTTGAACTTGGATTTTAAGAACTGGTATTCATATTCTTCAAACATTCAACAAACAGGTTCTTTTTTTCTTCTCAATAATCCATTCTTTTACTTGTTTTGATCTTCTTCTTGCTAATACAAGATCAAACAAATGTGTTTTTAAAACAATGAAATCATCTTCTTCACGATTTTATGCATAAAACTTGTTCAAAGTTTTTCCATTAAGTTTAAATTCAAAATCTTAAACTTAAAATCTTCGTACGTTTTTCCAGAATCCTTTCCTTAAAAGGAAACTGGAAAACAAGAAAACTCACTTGTCTTAACCTTCTTTTAGAACTAGAAACCCTAATTTTACTTTTTCCTTTCCAAAAATGGAAACTGTACAACTTGTAAAACCCTTATTTTGGAACCTCATTCCATTTTAAGACTTTTCTTCTCTATTTTTTTGTTCTATACAGAAATGGCTGCTACTAACACTGATGTTGCTGCAACCACTGCTCCCTCTGTCCCTCTCTTCAAAAGGGCTGCAAACATGAAACATGATCTTCATGAGATCACCTTCACCACCAACAACCCATACGCTCTTCTTGAGTTTCCCAAGAAGAAAATGGTAACCCATCTTGATGACGATGTAAACTTCATCAAAAGCTGCCCTCTCTCTACAGTGATGACCATAACACCCCCTGCCCACAAAAGACTCCTTCAGCAGTTCCGGTACACTGCTCATCGTACCACTGTTATCTCCACTAAATCCAAAAAGGAATCCCCTGTCATCAGTTTCGAGACCGAGCTAGGTGAAGCCTCCATTACTCCTGCAGCTATTCGGGGAGCACTGAACCTCCCTGTTGGCCCTAAGTCTAATCCCTTTGTCCCATTCCCTGACCTCAACACCGCTGAAGGGAAGGAAGAGATCATCTTCTTCCTAGACAAAAAGAACTATATATGGAACACAGGGCGTGAAGGCCCTGAGAAGAAGCTCACCACCGAACAAGATGCCATCGGAGATCAACTTCATCTTCGCGCATGTCATTAGCTATATGATAGCGAAACATGGCTCCACTGACCAGGCTTCAATGTAACACCCAAAAATTTGGAAAACAAATTTGGGACTCACGGACGTTCGCAGTGGCAAGGTCGGACGTCCGCGATGTACGGAAGTCCGCAGGTCATCCGCAGAAGCAACAGAGAGAAAATGGGAATTTCGATCATATTGAGTCGGACGTCCGCGAAAGACCATGCGGACATCCGCGACATGTTTGGTGGGATATTTTGGTTTCCTTTTAAGACTTCTCTCTCTCTCATTCCTCACTTCATCCCAAAACCCAAATCAGATATCTCTCTCTCTAATGCTGAATTTCTCACCAAAGAAACACTAAATCTTCCCTTTCCTCTTCATCTTCTTCCCTAAATCAAACCCTCACCATTGTTATGAACCTTAACCTTTCTAGAAACCTTTCACTTCATCTTCTTAATCAAGTTTCTAGGGTTTCATCCAACCCTTTCCCCTCCACTTTGAAGATTGGGAGTTTGTGGTTCATCTTGGTGATTCTAGAGGTTTTTGGTTGGTGGATTCAAGTATGGTTAAGGTAATCTTCTCTTATTTTCATTTATGGAAGTTAGGGTTTTGATATAAGACCGTATTTTGATGTAAATGGTTGGAGGATGATTATACATGGTTTGATCTAATCATTGTTGGTTGGAAACTTATGGATCTAGGTTTTGGCTTGAGGATTCAAGTTTCTTCAAAGGAGCTCACGTTTGGGGGAAATCTAGATTTAGCCTAAATCTAGCAAGGTGAGTTCAAGTTGATTTGTGAAAACTTTGTACATGCCAAAAATGTTATTTTCCAAGAACTTGTGTGTTTTACTTGAAATTACCAATTGTTGAGTTATTGGATGAGTTTAACTCTTTTGAAGTATTTAACTTCATAAATATTGTAAGACACCCATATTTGGGATTTTTGGATATTTTATGTGTAGCAGTCATAAATATGTCCTTAAAAGATTTATTGCTCAAAATGGAGTTTATTTGATGGTTTAATCATATTGGTGTAATTGATTTTTATAAACCATTTGGGAAAATGCACATTTTAGTGTCATGAGTCATTTTGGGAATTATAAGAGTATAAATCCATTTTGGGAAACCCATTATTATTAATATGTGACGATTTTTGAGTCGATGAGGATTTTTTGGTATACGTTTACCAAAACGACGTTTAATACGTTTATATTTTCAGGACCGTTATGTATGGGTCTAATGGGTTTTTTGCATTTACTCGGTTTGACTTTGAAGAAGTCTTGGGGACATTTTGTCCGGGTTTGTTGACTCAATGTGGGGTCTTATTCATGGTTTGCATTTATGGCATCATGTCGCATATTATTGCGCATTATTGATATTTACATGCCCGGGTGCGTTAGTCATTCCAGGATGGGCGTATTATTATAGACTGTGTTGCATTGGATCTATAGGCACGTAAGTCAGTCTTTATTTGATGGTCTACTGGGCGTTGCGGGATTTGACCGAACCCCATGTTTGATGACCTTTACCTTCAAGGGTACACTAGGAGGGCTGAGTCCGGTTGAGCTGTCAGGTTGATTGACAAGCGTTTTATTGACCTTCGCCATGTCGGGGAAATTCCATGGTTGTATCCTCGCTTGTGTCGAGCCTTTGGTGGTATTCTTATTGATACTTCACTAAGGTCAGCTGTCTCTTTGGGTGTGACTTGTAAGGCGTCGTATGGGACACTTGGGCTTTTATGCAGTGAAGTGTCGTACGATTAACATTGTTAGAGTGGCGTACTTTTGTGTTCATCCACTCTCAATGGATACGGGTCTCCCCCGTCGTTGGCCAACCTACTTGGGATTTTATATTGTTCCTGTTTTATTATTGTTGGTCTTATACGTTTGACTGTAATTGGATGACTTTTATATTGGATTCCCCTCCATGTATATTGAAGTTAAATGAAGCAGGTCATTTCCATATTTATGGTACTTGGACTTCATTAAATTTTACGTTCGCGTCAGTATTGGTTCATATTATGTTTTCGATGAAGTATTATATTTAAATGGATGTTTCTTCCATGATTTATGGGTTGAGTATTTTGTCGTCAACCGTATTTGAAGGTTTTTCATAATATAGAATTATTCACGTGTTGAGTGAGTTTGGATTTGGAATTCATTTTGGAAAAACGCTTTATACATTTTGGGAACTTTTCTCATAGTTTTCGGTGCATTGGGAAAATGAGTCGTTTATATCCATTTTGTAAACTCTTTTGGAAATCATAATCTATGTTGCGAACTTTCATTTAAAGAATTATTTAAATCATGCTATAAACTCTTGAACTCACTAGGCGTTAGCCTAACCCTTTTTATTTGTCGGCATGTGCAACATGTTCAGGTTGGTAGTAGTTCTAGTAACACTGTGAAAGGTCGTGTGCTAGTAAAGTGCTCGAGAGGTGAATAACTTAAGTGAAGTTTTCCGCATTCATCATTAGGATTAGCAACTTGTATTTGGGTTAAGTAACACCCGATGTGGTTTTAGTCTTTGTAACAAGACTTGAATTATATATTGTTTTGAGGTTAACCATAGATTGTAATTTGAGGTATTTTACCTATTGGATTATAGGAAGAAATCCTATTATTTCGGATGTAATATCGTAAATTTTAATTAGTTGCTCTTTCCCAAATCGAGGGTGTTACAAGTTGGTATCAGAGCATAAGTTTGAGAGAATTAGGTGTTGATTTTGGATACCTAGACTCAAACTAGCGTTCTTTTAAGTAAATGAGAGTGAAATTCACCATTAGGCACTTTAAGATAGAATGTTTTGAGGTCGATGGAGTTACTAGAAACGAAAATCACGTCGAATGTAGCAAGGATAATCATGTGTGGTACGTTCATAATGACACCTGACCAGTGTCATGGTGAATCTACTAGTACATGTGCATACTTAAACTACTTTAAGGTGATGATCGTTGGGGTAGTGAAGAAGTTTCTAAGCGAGTAGTCGTTGAAATAGATGGATGATTCTAGAATTAGTCACTTAGGGTGAAATAAGCATGATATTTGCTTTAAGTGGACCGTTTCGGGTCGAGATTGATGGTTGGATTAGAACCATAGACTTATTGAACCGACTTTGATTCGAGGAAAAACCGTAAGGTTAATCGATGTAATTCCCAACTTTGCCTTAAGAGGTTTGAACATCCGGATGACAATAGTGGACCGGAGGGATTTGGAGGAGTATGGGTTGAGACGTTGAGTGCCGACTAAGTTATGCACGAAATTTATTTTAAAATAAATTGCATCAATTATTCCTTGTGTTTCAAATCCTTATATGGATTGTGTTACGAAATCTTGGAAAATGTTTAGCACACACAAGATTTTAAATCATGGTTTTGAACCTACATGAAATTATTTTATTGCGGGAGTTGCAAACTCCGTCGGAACTTGTTCCATTTTGTTGTTGTCCAACGTTACTTTAGGATACAGTGATATCCATATTTTTTATGATGTTTAAGATATTGGGCAAGTAACTACGGCTTATGACTTTAACATTGGATCTCCTCCACATATGTTAAAGTTTGGACGGAAAGTTATTTTCCATTATGTCTATGTAAAGCTATTTTGGAGACTTGGTTTAATGCAAGTTTGTTGATCAATGTTGTTTATATGGTATTACAACAAGAAGGGGATTTTTGGAATTTTGACGTTTTAGTCATAATTTTGCTTATTGCAATTCGACTTTTGGAAGCAAAATGTTTGGTGTCATTTTATTGACTTGAGGTCATGGAGCCCATTGAATTTCATGGAGTTTTGTTTTACGACGTTTTGTGTTGTGTGAGTGCAATTTCACAATGTGCATACTCCATTTATTTATGTGAAAATTTATGAGTTATGTTGGCCATTTTGTCCCACTCGGGCTTTGTTGAGAAATATTATTTTATGCCATAAGACGACTAAAATGGATGAGTTTTGAAACTTTGGTGTCGCATCATTTCTCTTTCAAAGATTTGTGTTAGCACATTTTGTTGCAACTTGTTCAGCATATGGACTGATTTATACGTGACATAAGTAATGCATGAAATAACACCTTGATAGTATTTCATAACAATTTACTTAATGCGCTTTCGGTCAGTTGATTATTTTATTACCATTTCATGCAAATGCATTATATCGACCTAGGGGTATTCATAGCTTGGTAACCATTACCTCTCGACATTTTGATAAATGAATTGTGTAATACCCTGGGTAAGTTCGTTAGTTAAATCCTAGTTCCGTTAAATTTATTTAACTTTATAATTGATGTTTAGGGTAAGTATGGGTTAATTTATAAGTTTAAGGGGTGTTTGGGTCATTAGGGAATAGTTTAAGGTTTAGAATGGTAAAATGGGTTGATATTATCCTTTTGGATTCCTGATATTTCACAACTCAGAAAATATCCAGATTGTGTAGTGTGTGTGTGTGTGTTTTTTGAGACCAAAAAGAGGAAGAAGAAAAAGATAAAGCTAAGGATTCAAATTGGTGTCTTTGGAAGTGAAATTGAGGTATGTTGCTTTGTAATTTATGTTTGTAATTGCTATTAGATGGTTCCTATCGGATTAGAATAGTCGATTTCATGTTTAGTATAATTTTCTGTCGAATCTGGGTAGAATTTGGATAAACAGTCAGAGGTTTCTGGACAGGATGAAGGTGTCTGGGTAATTTTGTTGGTGTTGTCCGGATGATGTTCTAAAGGTGTCCGAACGAGTCTTTTATCCGGGTAAGTCTCTCTTTTCAATAGTTTCCGGATGAAATAAGATACCGGGTGGTATCCAGGTTATCTTGATTTCCGGATGTCGTCCGGATTGTTTATGCTGTCCGGGAAGTTGTGTTAACCGGATTGTTTAGGTTATCCGGAAAGTCCTGTTAGTCTGATGGTATCCGCGAACTTTGGGCTGTTTGGTCATTTTTGAGAATTCGGATACTTTTGAGTATCCAGTAGCCTGTGTTTTGTTGACTCTTGAATAGGGAAAGAATGAGGACTGAATGTACTGTGGACTCGACTTAAGTTCGGGTTTGGGGGTATCATTTGAGGATAGAGTTATCTAGAGCCTTTAGCTTTAGTAAGTCTTATGTATTATATATGGTAAAGAATACTTGTATCTAATTATTTCAGATTCTGTGGATTTGGGGTGAAAGCTGAACTGTTTTTTGAGAAAGGATTGGAAGTGTTTTGATAAGCAAACAGGTGAGTTTTACTTCAAAATGTTTTCAAACTGGAATACATATATGTGTGTATTGAATATGTGATTATGTGATTATGTTTTAAATATAATATGTGGAGATGTATATTATATTTACATGAGTATTACACTATACGAGAGTGTGTTGGCCGGGCTTAGGACCGGTGGTGTTGGCTGTAATATTCGTACGGCGGTGTTGGCTGTAATTGTCGTACAGTGGAGTTAATTTATTAGTTGGCTTGCAACCAACTAATATGGCCATGGGAATGAGACAGGAAAAGTACGCGATGCGTGAGTTATGATTGGTATTTATCTTTTGTGATATATATATGGTATTTGTGCAAATGGTTTTAAAAATGACAGGGATTTTCTCACTTAGACCGCTAGGTCTAACCTTCATTTTGTTTTAAAAATATATATTCCAGGTCATGGATCGGGTAAGAACAAGTGAATAGAGAATTTGGTGGCTAGCTTTTGGGAAGACTTATATGTTGAAGACTATGATGTGTTTTGCGTTTATAACCTCGTTATTAGATATAATGTATTTAATTAGCGAAAAGTTGTAATGGAATACCTTATTCTGGATGTAAAGACTAAGGGACCGTATTTGTTATATAATGTATCTTTGTTATGTAACGACGTTATGAAATATATGTTATTTGTTGTATGTTTGGGATCCGGGTTGTTACAGATGGTATCAGAGCCCTAGTTTAAGGGATTTAGGTATTCGTATCTGTACCTAGACTTAAACTACATGTGAAGTAGGATGTCCCTATTATTTTAGAACCTTGGGATGATTAAGTATAAAAGGTAGAAGGAACATCTTGTAAGGTAATTTCATATTACACCTGGCCAGTGTAATTGTGATCTTACAGGTACATGTTTGAACTGGAATACCTTGTTATATGGGGTAGGTGCTTATGTGTATATTAACCTTGTTTGAATCAACAGAATGGCAAGTGGTACTAGACAAACGAATCGAGGGGGAAGAGGGGATCAGGATAGAACAAATCCAACAGTTAGGGTAAGAGGAAGAGGGGGAGAAAGAGGTAGAGGCAGAACAGGCGGCAGAGTTCAGCCGCGAGGTACTGAATTTGTAACAAGAGACGATCTAACAGCTGAAATGGGAAGGTTACAAGCAAATATTCAAGCCATGTTTAACCAGACTCGTAATACTGGAACGGAAAGACCAGATCCTAACCTGGAAGATGAGATGCCTATCACACCTACTGTCGTACCAGTAATGAAAAAGTGTGATTATAAAATGTTTCTCAGTTGCAAGCCTCCTACGTACTCAGGAGATCGGGATCCAGTGAAAGCTATGAAGTGGCTGAAGGAAATAGAAGCTATCTTCAAGACTAGTAAATGCGCTGAAGAGGATAGAGTACTTTATGGAACCGCAATGTTAAAAGGCGATGCTTTATACTGGTGGGAAGCTCATATTTCTTCGGGAGGGTCTGACATATATTCTACTTTCTCTTGGGAAGAATTTGTTATAGCTTTCAGGAAATAGTTTTGTCCTCAAGCCGCAGTTAAACAATTGGAAGGGGAGTTTATGAACTTGCAGCAAGGGAATTTGTCAGTTCGGGACTACACCGCTCGTTTTCTGGAAAAGTCTCATTTCGCGGAATACTACGTTGTCACGGAGGCAATGAAGATTGAAAGGTTTATCTTTGGGTTGAATGCAGAAGTCAGAAGTTTTGTGATTGCTAAAGGACAAGAAACCTTCTCAGCCGCAGTAGATGCCGCGGAAACCGTAGAACAGGATAAAGGGAGGAACATTAGTGATAAAGGTATGGGAAAACGAAAGTGGGAAGGACCACCGTACGATCCAAAGAAATCCAGGTTTCAGAGATACGATAACCGTCCACCTTTCCGACCAGCGGAAAGACCTTGTCAGAAATGCAATCGTATCCACCAAGGAAACTGTCAAGTTGATACTCGGGTTTGTTATAGGTGTGGGAAGACTGGACATGTTGCTAAAGACTGTCGGGTAACGCGGTTTTGTTTCTTATGTAATTCTCCGGATCACATCCAGTCCGATTGTCCGAGGGGAAGAGTACAGCAAGGGGGTACGTCAGGAAAACCAGCAAGTGTTAGACCGGTAGTTCCAAGACTAGAACCACCAAGAACAAGGGGTCGTACGTTTCAAATGACAACAAAAGAAGCGGAGGAAACTCCGGATGTGGTTACAGATACATTTTTAATAAACTCTACACGTGCTAAAGTGTTATTTGACTCCGGTGCAAACCGATCGTTCGTATCTCCTTCATTTGCTGCTTATATGCATTTAAAGCCAAAAGTGTTAGATCATGCTTTAATGGTAGATACTGCAAATGATAATCAAGTATCGGTTAATGATGTATTTGATAGTTGTGTGATAAATATAGAGGGGTGTGGAGTACCTATTCAACTATTTCCTATAGCTTTGATCGAGTTTGATGTGGTAGTGGGAATGGATTGGTTAGCCGAGAATCAAGCTAACATAGTTTGTGATAAGAAGTTAATAAATGTTGTATTACCTGAGAGGGGACCGGTAGTGATTTATGGTGATCTTAGAAATCATCAGTCTTGCCTTATATCTATGATAAAAGCCCGTAAGTGTGTTAATAAAGGTTGCCCGAGTTACTTAGCTTATGTGATAGATATTAAGACAGAAAAGAATAAGTTGGAAGATATTCCTATTGTTAGTGAATTCCCAGAAGTTTTCCCCGAAGACTTGAATAGTCTTCCGCCCGTTAGACAAGTAGAGTTTGGTATAGATCTGATTCCTGGAGCCGCTCCTGTAGCCCGTGCACCTTATCGTCTGGCACCTCCAGAGATGAAAGAAATGATGACACAACTGCAAGACCTATTCGATAAAGGCTTCATCAGACCCAGTTCTTCGCCGTGGGGTGCACCAGTTTTGTTTGTGAAAAAGAAGGATGGTTCGATGAGAATGTGTATCGACTACCGGGAACTGAATAAGCGCACGATCAAGAACAAGTATCCGCTTCCCAGAATTGATGACCTCTTCGATCAATTGATTGGAGCTTGTTATTTCTCCAAGATTGATTTAAGATATGGTTATCATCAGCTGAAGGTTAAAGAAGAAGACGTTCTGAAAACTGCATTTCGCACAAGGTACGGTCACTATGAATTCTTAGTGATGCCATTTGGACTGACGAACGCTCCAGCTGCTTTTATGGATTTAATGATTCGGGTATGTAAGCTATATCTCGATAGATTTGTTATTGTATTTATCGATGATATACTTATCTATTTCCGATCCAAAGAAGAGCACGCACAACATCTTCGTTTAATTCTGGAATTGTTGAAGAAGGAACAGTTGTATGCTAAATTTTCCAAATGTGAATTCTGGCTACGAGAAGTTCAGTTTCTGGGGCATGTAGTTTCTGAGAAAGGCATTCAAGTTGATCCGATGAAAGTGGAAGCGATTGAAAAGTGGGAACCGCCGAAAACGCCAACCAAAGTACGAAGTTTTCTGGATTTAGCCGGGTATTACCGAAAGTTTATAAAAGATTTTTCTCGTATCGCTACGCCTCTCACTAAGCTGACTCGGAAGAATCTAAAGTTCGAATGGAAAGCAGAACGGGATGAAGCCTTCCGAATATTGAAAGAGAAACTCTGTAGCGCACCGATACTAGCATTACCTGAAGGTTCTGATGATTTTGTTGTTTACAGTGATGCTTCCAAACTGGGATTAGGGTGTGTACTAATGCAGCGTGGAAAGGTTATTGCTTATGCTTCTCGTCAGTTAAAAGATCATGAAAGACAGTATCCTACACACGACATGGAACTTGCAGCAGTTGTTTTCGCGTTGAAGATTTGGAGACATTATCTTTATGGCTCTAAATGTCAAATTTATACTGATCATAAGAGTCTCTGACATCTTTTCGATCAGAAGGAACTAAATATGAGGCAAAGAAGATGGCTAGAATTGGTGAATGATTACGACTGTGAAATTCCTTATCATCCCGGAAAGGCGAATGTGGTAGCTGATGCACTAAGTCGTCAAGAAAGGAATGGAACAATAAGAGCTATTTCACTACGAGCTGAACTCCTACCTAACATCTTTGACGAATTACAGAAGTGTCAAATGGAAGCTTTTCAAGAAGAACATTTGAAACCAGAACGGTTAGTGGGTGTATCAGCATTGCTTGTAAAAGATGATCGTCGGTTGTTGTGTTTGGGAAACAGAATTTGGGTGCCTCATTTGGGTGGTTTACGTGATCGGGTACTACACGAAGCTCATCAATCCTGTTTCTCTATTCATCCAGGTACGAATAAGATGTATAAAGATTTAAAACAATTTTATTGGTGGCCGGGAATAAAAAGAAGCATTGCTCTGCATGTGGAAGGTTGTACTACTTGTAAGAAGGTAAAGATTGAACATCAAAAGCCATTTGGTCAGTTGCAACGGTTAGAAATACCTATGTGGAAATGGGATCAGATTACTACTGATTTTATCACGAAGTTACCAAGGACTCCGAAGGGATTTGATGCCATTTGGGTGATCGTTGACAGATTGACGAAGTCTGCTCACTTCCTACCAATAAAAGAAATTGATTCGTTGGAAAGACTAGCCAAGTTGTACATCGATGAAATAGTAACTCGACATGGAGTTCCAATCTCGATTATTTCTGATCATGATAGTCGTTTTACTTCAAGATTCTGGAGGAGTTTTTAAAAAGAAATGGGTACACATATAAAGTTAAGTACGGCGTATCATCCTCAAACTGACGGCCAGAGTGAACGGACGATTCAGACTTTAAGTACACATATAAGCATTTACCGTTGATTGAATTTGCCTACAACAACAGTTATCATTCCAGCATACAAGCGGCACCGTTTGAAGTACTGTATGGTAGAAAATGCTGAACGCCTCTGTGTTGGAACGAAGTGGGAGAGAAGCAGATAGCGGGGCCAGATATAGTTCAGTTAACCGCGGATAAGATTACTCAGATACGGGAACGATTGAAAGTGGCTCAAGACAGACATAAAAGCTACGCTGACCAACGCCGAAAGCCGCTAGAATTTCAAGTTGGAGATTTTGTAATGCTGAAAGTTTCACCTTAGAAAGGAGTCATTCGATTTGGAAAGCAAGGTAAACTTAGTCCGAGGTACATTGGACCGTTTGCAATTACAGAAAGAATCAGGGAAGTAGCTTACCGGTTAGATCTCCCGCCAGAATTAAGCCGTATACACAACGCCTTTCATGTATCGAATTTTCGAAAGTGTTTGGTTACACCGGATCAAGTCGTATCTCTACCGGATATACAAGTTGATGAAAAGCTGAATTATGTGGAGGAACCTAAAGCCATAGTTGACCACAAAGTTAAAGTGTTGCGGAACAAAGTAATCAGACAAGTGAAAGTTCGGTGGAGACATCATAGGGGTCAGGATGCTACTTGGGAATCAGAATCAGAAATGAGAACCAAGTACCCATGCCTTTTGCTTAACTGAATTCCAGGACGGAATTCTTTTAAGGGGGAGATGATGTAATACCCCGGGTAAGTTCGTTAGTTAAATCCTAGTTCCGTTAAATTTATTTAACTTTATAATTGATGTTTAGGGTAAGTATGGGTTAATTTATAAGTTTAAGGGGTGTTTGGGTCACTAGGGAATAGTTTAAGGTTTAGAATGGTAATATGGGTTGATATTATCCTTTTGGATTCCTGATATTTCACAACTCAGAAAATATACAGATTGTGTAGTGTGTGTGTGTGTGTGTTTTGAGACCAAAAAGAGGAAGAAGAAAAAGATAAAGCTAAGGATTCAAATTGGAGTCTTTGGAAGTGAAATTGAGGTATGTTTCTTTGTAATTTATGTTTGTAATTGCTATTAGATGGTTCCTATCGGATTAGAATAGTCGATTTCATGTTTAGTATAATTTTCTGTCGAATCTGGGTAGAATTTGGATAAACAGTCAGAGGTTTCCGGACAGGATGAAGGCGTCCGAGTAATTTTGTTGGTGTTGTCCGAATGATGTTCTAAAGGTGTCCGGACGAGTCTTTTATGCGGGTAAGTCTCTCTTTTCAATCGTTTCCGGATGAAATAAGATATCGGGTGGTATCCGGGTTATCTTGGTTTCCGGATGTCGTCCGGATTGTTTATGATGTCCGGGAAGTTGTGTTAACCGGATTGTTTAGGTTATCCGGAAAGTCCTATTAGTCTAATGGTATCCGGGAACTTTGGGATGTTTGGTCATTTTTAAGAATTCAGATACTTTTGAGTATCCAATAGCCTGTGTTTTGTTGACTCTTGAATAGGGAAAGAATGAGGATTGAATGTACTGTGGACTCGACTTAAGTTCGGGTTTGGGGGTAACATTTGAGGATAGAGTTATCTAGAGCCTTTAGCTTTAGTAAGTCTTATGTATTTGTTGGTCCCGAAGGGCTATACAAGTTAGTAGAAGCGGGGTTGAATACAAACACACATATTTTACTTTTCTAAATTGTTTATTGATAAATTATTAACAATTTACAGCTTGTTGCGTAACAAGATTAAGGATAAACCTAAATCTAAACAAGTTGGAACACTAAGTTTCTTGCACTAAGAAAGAGAAGGAAATTACTAATAATAACCTATCTCAAGATAAGAAAGATGACTTGTCCAGAGTTAGCAAGTGCTTCAAAAATGAAGTTGGAGTCCTTCTGCATGCATTTAATGCATGGCAGTTTACACTTTACACGTGGCAGCAGCCGATTGGTTGCATGTCATTGACCTTTGTAGACAACCTTAGTAGCCGCATGTTTGAACAGTGTAGTATCGGAGTGGTTGTACGATTTCAGACAATAAGGAGGTTCTTTTCTGACATATCGCACGGAGTCGTGCAAGGGTGGTTAAGACAAAAGTACTTTGTACGGAGGATATCATGATCAGCTTTTCGTTGATTTAGCGCTTTACCATTGTTTATCAGCGAATGATAAAGTTCAGCGATAGCTGAAGTCCTGTACTTGATACTTCACGTTGAGTGGACAAATCTGAGTCTTCGCTGATCCGCATCAGTTCATTAGGAGACTTGTCGCTGGTTCTTGAGCTTGATCTTCGACTTCAGTGTAGAACCTATGTTGACGTGAAACTTGTCATCAGAGATCATAAGTAAACAACTAACTTATCATCGATCACCATAAGGACTGAACAGACTCAGAGTATTATGGTGAACAGTGTTCGCTGAATGTTTAATCTAAAGAGCGAGAGTTCCTATCAGCGATACTGTAAGGTCTTAGTACTTATCAGCGATAGTGAAACTCTGATACATATTGTTTACTTACAATTTTCACTAAGTATATAAGAGAGGGTCATTATCAAATCACTGAGGGTTTGGATCAACAATCTCCCCCTATTTGATTATGACATAGCAATAGAGAAAATTGCTATTTAATGAAAACATAAGGATAAAAAGAACTCATAAAATATTTGTCCCTTTTACTATTTTCTGGGATCTTTTCTGTACTGATGGAGTAAAGTACATTCGCTGAAATCTTTCTTTAAACTCTGTAAAGATTATAGAGGAAGTGGAAAAATTACAAGTACAGCGAATACAATTACAAGTACAAAAGAATAACTGATACAATAGAAGAATGAGGCGATCCTATCAGTTTATAAAGGTTCTTCCTTAATGAGAAGTTCATCAAGGGTCTTTGATGTGGGAATCATCCAGTCAGGGACTTTTACTCCTTGATTCTTTTTGTTCAGAGCTTCTTCAAAAATCAAAGGTTTAAGATGCCGTGCCTGAATGTCGTTTTTGAAGTCACACCAGTAGATGAGATCTTTCAGCTGTTCGATGGGAGTGATGGGAAGCTCAGAGATACGTTGAAAACGTTTTCGTCCATCATAGTCAATAAAGAATATCCCATAGGGTTTGCTTATGACTTTCCCAGGGATGAAAGTCTCACCAGGAGGAAGAGATGTGTCAAGTGCAGAAAGGTCAGGTTCAGGACCAATGACTTCATCAAGAGAAAAACCAATACCTGTTTCGTTCCGTATACGAGGACCATCTTCTGAAGATTTAGACTTTTTCTTAGCAGAGGCCCTTCTTTTCTGACTTTCGAGAGGAGGAGGAGGAATATCCACACAATAAGAAACTAAGTCGATTTGTTTGTTTATCAGCTTTTCAACATGATCTTTGTACTTAGACTGAGACTTCTGGATGGCTAGTCTGATCTCCAACCATTCAGAGAGACCGTACTTTGTGATGGCTTCAGCATAGAATTTTTCGTACTGGTCATTCTCTCTGAATATCTCGATTTCAGCGATTGAAACTTTGAGGGTTGATCTTCCAGCGATGAGTACCTTGATGATTCTGGCAGGTCGATATCTGAAGTGTACCTTTTCTTTGCACCAGAGTAAAGTAGATTGAGACACAGTTCTCTTTTCTTCAACAATCTTCTTGGCGTCTTCCCATAGCTGACGTTGAACTTCGATTGGAGCTCTTTTCAGCTTGGGGTCTTTCACCGATTTTTGAGTGAGCTGGATGGCGAGTTCTCTGTCTTTTTCTTCAATTTCTTTTCTTTCAGCGATTAGACGTTCAGCTCTGAGGTGATCCTTGTATTCCTTTTGTGAAATTATGAATTTTGGAGGAATAGAAGGAAGTTGATCACGCTTCAGAATAATTCGCTGATCTTCGAACTTCTTTATCATCGCTTCTCTTCTTCTCTGATCCTCTTCACTTGGTTTTTGAGGAACCAAGGAAGGTCTGCTTGTATGAGAGAGCATCTGTTCTTCAGGTTTATCAGTCTCAGAGATCAAATCTAAGACCGGGATAATTTCTTCAGCGTTGGGAGCTGGGATTATTTTTGGTGAAGTCGTAGCTGTAGGAACTTCAGCGATATCCTCAAATAGGGGAGAGGACTAGCTGAAACACAGCGATCTTATGAATAAGAACTTGGATAGAACAGAGATAGAGAAAGAATGTGGTTGTGTATAGAGATTTTAAGGTGAGGAGAGCTGATAATGTGTATATGTAAGATCCCACATTGGTTGGGGAGGGGAACAAAGGTTGCCTTATAAGATGAACTTGATACCTCCCCTATCAGACGCGTTTTAAAACCGTGAGTCCACGTGTGTGGACAAACCGGACAATATTTGGTACGGTTGGCCTGGGATGTTACAGATGGTATCAGAGCCACTCCTGTGCCGTTCGGGATGGTGGGGCAAACCTCATCGAGGACGATGAGTCCCTGAGGGGGGGGTGTGTGTAACACCTTAGGCATATCCCACCTCGGTCGTGGACAGGAGAGATGCTGGGTATATTAGTAAACCTTGGCCTTACCAGACACAACGCGTTTTGGGGCCACAAGCATGCGGGTTCCTTGGGAACTCTGTGGTTAAGCGTGCTTGGGTGGGAGTAGTACCAGGATGGGTGACCTCCTGGGAAGTCCTTCCGAAGTCCTTGCCAGGTCGCCAAGAACAAAGCCGTGAGCTAGTGGGGCAAAGCGGACAATATTGTGTCGTGGTAAGCGGGGTGTTACAGTATAGAGAGAGGAGGGATGTAGTGTAAGATTTAGTGTACCTGACAAACTGGCTTTGGAAGCAAGATCGTCAGATTGTCTTCTTCAGCGAGGCCTTTGTTTTTGCCTTTGTCAGCTTCAGACGCTGAAGGCTTTGTCTTGGTCCGCTCCCCTGAAGGTTCATTTATCATAATCCCTTTAAGAGCTGTAGTCCTCTGAGCAGGCTTGACGATAAAGGAGTCATCATCATCATCATCATCGTTCTTTGGAGAAGAGGATGGTTCATCATCAGATAAGTCGATGTCTTCTTCATCTTCAGCTTCAGATTCAGATTCTTCAGCATCTTCTTCGAGTTGCTCCCCCTCAGATACAGAGGTAAGCTTCTCGGTTCCCTCAGGGTTTTCATCTCCCTGAGGTTCAGCGGTTGTTTCTTCATTTGTCTTCTCACCCTCTTCAGTGAGGGTAAGGTCTTCAGTCTTCTCCCCCTGATAGATTCATCTTGGGGAAGGTCTTCAGTTTTTTTCTCCCCCCCCCCCCCCTTCCTCATGATGAGTGGGGGAGGAATGTGATGACTCAGCAATTGGTTTTGGTTCCCTGTCTTCTTGGCCAGGGACCCCCATGTAAGTTTCAATCTCTGCTACTCTGTCTTCTAGGCCAATAATAGCAGGAGTGATCTTCAAGAGTTCAACACGATCCGTCGTGGTAAAAGATGAAGGTGAAGGAGCAGGGGCGGTCGTGTTGTTCAGGATCTGCTGCATCATTGTCTTTATTGAACCTACGTCAGTCTTTACAGAACTTACGTCGGTCTTTACAGCAGACATATCTCCTTCGAGTTTTCCAACCGATGTCTTCAGCGTTGTGACCTCGCTGGACATGGTGTGAACTGATGTTTTGATGGAGAGGTAGTCTGTGTAGATGTTAGCGAGAACTTTGGCAAAGTCACCAAGAGTTTTATCAACCTTCTCCAAGTCAGCTTTGGAGGCATTCTTTTCAACCACTGTTGTCAGCTTTGTGAGATTCTCTCCAGCGTTTGTTACAGCTGAAGAGTTGTCTGAAAGAGTAGTGGTGAGACCTGTCAGCTTCGTCTCTATGGTCTTCAGAGAGGCGTTGATGTCTCCCAAATTAGGACCTGTAACATATAAGAACTTATGAACAGAGGAAAGCTCAGAAGTTTGGGGTTCAGTTACAGTGTATATGGGTTGGTGTATACCTGCAGGAGGATTGGTGAATTCATCAAAATATTTGTGTCCTGAGAAGATTTCCATGTCGTCAGCTAGAGTGCGTGTACGCATGGTCATCTCTGCAGGTCCTACATCCATCATTCATTGAGTATCAGCTTTAGCTTCTGGAGGAATGACAGGTGCTCCAGTGGTGAAAACTGGATTAGAGTCCAAAAGGGTAGAGGGAGAAGCGAAGGTTGAGAATGTTGGTTGGGTGCGGTGTTCAGCATTGGATTCGCTGAGAATTGCTTCTTCAGTCTTTTGAGAGACTGGAGGAGGTTGGGTAGATTCCAAGTTTGTAACCTCAGCGTTTAGAGACGCTGAAGCTGGGATGGAATGGGTGGCTTGTTCAGCTGTGGCAGAGCTTACCACTGAACTTTCCTTCAGCACTTTAAGATAGGCTGAGGAGTCTTCAGCAAGAGATTGTTGGGGTTGCTCCTTGGTTTTCTTAGTTCTTTTGGAACTAAGTTGGGTAGAAGAGTGTTTCCTTTTTCTTGAAGGAGGGGAGGTTGCAGTTGGGGTATCAGCGGTGGGTTTGTCCGCTGAAGGAGCTGCAGAAGTCGAAGAAGTAGGGTTAAGAAGAGTTAAAAGTGTAGAGAGACGTACCTCGTTTTCCACAGGTTTGAAGTCGAGTACCTTAGGGCCAACCTGAGAGAGTTTCAGGTCACCCTCTTTTGGGTAGTTGTCCTTCAGGCCTGTTTGGAAGACGGCGCTGATGAATCTTGGATAAGGAACCCATGGAGATCGGTCAGTGGCAGAGTCTACTCTGAGTACCAGGTCATCGTAGATTATCGATGCCCAGTCTATATGTAGACCTTTCAGCAATGCATATCCCATTGCTTGCTGAGGTTGAGCGGCTCGATCAGAGGAGCCGGTCTTTGCAGTCATGCAGCTTATTAAATGTGCGAAGATGAAGTTTATCTCGCTGGGCATTTTAGATTTCTTGATGAGGGTCAGCTTCTTCTCAGTCTTCTTGTCCCTCCCAGTTTCCCAAACATAGCCCATTGCATCGAAGAATGCAGTGATGGCTTCCCTATCTGAATGTTTCTTGTGGTCAGGGAGAGGAACAAAAGGTTTTTATTTTGTGGCGATGGGAAGGCTCAGGGCTTTGCGAATAATGGCAGGGGTGATTTTCATCGTGCCATAGTCAGTATCACAGAGGATGCAGTCAATTATTTTTTAGGAGTCTTTGGTGGATGGTAGCTGGGAGTGTCTGGCAGAATACCAGAACTGAGATAGCAGTAGCTGATGTGTAGGAGGTGTTATGGTCATGGCTGTAGATAGGTAACAATTTTTCAGGAAATTCACAGCATCATTCAGATGTGTGACTTGCTTTCGAGGAGGAAACTCGAGAAGCGCATAGAGGTTGTTTGACTTTGTCTAGTCAAGTTCTTCAAGAGTGAACTTGACCTGAGGAGCCTTGGTGATTTCCAATTCCTCAGCAGCAGCAGCGGCAGTGTTCTCAGCGTTGGAAATGTCAGTAGATGCCATTTCTGTATTATCAGTTCAACCAAAGATATAACAAATAAGAATAATCTTAATGTGGAAATGTTTTCCAATAAGATGGTTCGAATTTTGTCCATTTCATTCAGACATAAATGTCTTATTGAGGATTAGGGTTTTTCTTGTTTTTGAAAAAGAAAAGCAAACCCATTAAAAATATTGTTTTCCAGTTTCCTTTGAAGATTAGGATTCTGGAAAAACGTATGAAGAACAATTTTAAGATTTTGCGTTTAAACTTGAAGAACAACCATGAAAGGTTGTGTTCATAAAACCATGAAAGAAATGATTTCATTTTTGAAAACGTTCTTTTGTTTGATCTTGTAAAAACAAAGAATAAGATCGTAAACAAGTAATGTAGGTAAATAACAAGAGTATTAACCTGGTTCGTTGAAGAAGAAGATGAACAGTTTCTGGAAATATGATAGCTTGAAATGCAACAGTAAATCTTTCTTGCTTGGAGGAGAAGTTTTTCGCGTAAATGAAAAATATACACCCAGAATGTGTTTATATAGTGAGATTAGAGAGAGAAAATCTTGAGCGGAAAAAGATTTTCATCATGACACGGACACGTGTTTGCATTTGATTGGAAGGTAAACGAAACGTGCAAACGTGTGTCAGAAAAAGAACGTGCCAGGGCTTATCCGTTGCAATGACGTCACAACTGTCCTTTCATATTTTTGGATGTCTCTGAGGTTTTGAAAAACTCAGGGACACTTTTGAAAACATGAAGCACTGAATAGAAGTATCAGTTGGTTTTAGAAATTTCAAAGTATCGCTGATTAAGGAAGAGATATTCAGCGATGCAATTTGTCTTGAAATCTTGCATTCACATGCGATTGTCAGTGAGAGAAAAACATACCTTGATATCAGTGAATCAAGTTTATTCAGAGAGAAGATGATAGAATAGGTTATACAAGTTGATTTTATCCTATCGCTGATTAAATGTGAACCGCTGAAGATTTTATTCTTCAAAGTTCAGCATTCCAAGCTCGCTGATGAGAAAGTTGAATCTTGTCTCATCAAGAGGTTTGGTGAACAGATCAGCTAACTGATAGTCAGTTGGGATAAAATGAAGTTCTATATCACCATTCATCACATGATCTCTGATAAAATGATACCTGATTTCGATGTGTTTAGTCTTTGAGTGTAGCACTGGATTATTGGCTATAGCGATGGCACTTGTGCTGTCGCAATAGATTGGAATATTTGAGAGCTAAAGATCATAGTCTAGTTGTTGATTTCTCATCCACAAGACCTGAGAACAACAGCTTCCAGCGGCTACATACTCAGCTTCAGCTGTGGAGGTGGACACTGAGTTTTGATTTTTACTTGTCCAACTCACCAGCTTTCCACCCAGGAGCTAACAGCCTCCTGTGGTGCTTTTCCTATCCAATTTGCAACCTGCAAAATCACTATCTGAATAGGCGATTAGATCGAACCCTGAGTCTTTGGGATACCAAAGACCTAGATTCGCAGTACCCTTAAGGTATCGAAAAATTCGCTTTACAGCGATCATATAAGATTCCCTAGGTTCAACTTGATATCGTGCACACAAACAGGTTGCGTACATAATATCGGGTCGGCTAGCTGTAAGATACAAGAGAGAGCCGATCATCCCACGGTACAGCGTGACATTAACAGGAATACCATTAGTATCCTTATCTAGTGTCAGGGGTGGTGCCATAGGGGTTTTCATAGCTGAACTCTGAGTTAAATCGAATTTCTTCAGCATATCTTTAACATACTTTCCCTGATTAATGAAAGTTCCTTTTTCATTTTGCTTTATCTGAAGACCAAGGAAATATGTTAGTTCACCCATCATGCTCATTTTATACTCATCTTTCATTCTATCAGCGAAAAGAGTACAAAGATCAGGGTTAGTAGAACCAAATATAATGTCATCAACATATATCTGAACAAGAATAATATGACCTTTTACTTTCCTAAAGAATAGGGTCTTATCGATTTTACCACGCTCAAATTGTTCAATATGGAGATAAGTAGAGAGAGTATCATACCATGCATGTGGAGCTTGCTTTAAGCCATAAAGTGCCTTATCCAGTTTATAAACATAACTTGGACGCTTAGGATCTGAGAATCCTGGAGGTTGTTCCACATAGACTTCTTCATTCAGCTTTCCATTTAGAAACGCTGACTTAACATCCATCTGATATACTTTGAAGTCTTTGTGTACAGTGTATGCTAAGAATAGACGAATAGATTCTAGTCTTGCTACTGGAGCAAATGTTTTGTCATAATCTATGCCTACCTCTTGTATGTATCCCTGAGCAACAAGACGAGCCTTGTTGCGGGTTACAGTTCCATGTTCGTCCAACTTGTTTCGATAGACCCATTTAGTGCCTATCACTGTTTTGTCAGTTGGTCTTCAAACAAGTTTCCAAACTTTGTTTCTTTCGAATTCAGTCAGCTCTTCTTGCATGGCGCTGACCCAGTTTGGATCTTTGAGGGCATCATCTACTTTCTTTGGTTCAATCAGAGAAATAAAGTTAACAAATAAACAAATATTACCTGCACTTCGTCGAGTCTGAACACCAGCGTTTGGATCACCAAGAATTTGATCAATTGGGTGATTTACAGTCCATCGCTGAGCCGGAGCGTGAGACGCTGACTCAAACTGAACTGGAGGAGCTGAAGATGAGGCTTCAGCAGCTTCTGGAGTATCAGCCAAGAGAGGAATGGGTGCAGTTGTCATTATATTCACTGATTGCTGAGAAGTAGATGGAATGTCTGAGACATTTGGTTCAGAAGCAGGTATAGTGTTTAAAGGAACAGCTGAGACCCATGATGTTTCAGCTTCACTATTCTGCATATTTGGAATGATAGTAGGACTATCATTTTCAATTGTATGAGTATTAAAAGTGGGAATATCTTCTGAATCACCAAGATGAGAAAACATCCATTGATTCAGTTCTTCAGTATCAGCGGACGGTTTAGAGTTCGCTGAAAGGGATTCGTCAAACGTGACGTGAATAGTTTCTTCTACAGTTTGTCTTCTACGATTGAAGACTCTGAAGGCTTTGGAGATTGAAGAATATCCAAGAAAGATTCCATCATCAGCCTTAGGATCAAACTTTCCAAGGGCATCTCTGTTATTCAGTATGAAACACTGACATCCAAAGATGTGAAGAAAGTTGATTGAAGGCTTTCTCCCATGAAAAAGTTCATAGGTTGTTTTATTGAATCTTTTGACTATCAGCGACCTGTTTTGCATAAAATAAGCAGTGTTGACAGCTTCTGCCCAAAACTGAGTAGGCAGGTGAGAATCGCTGAGCATTAAACGTGCAGCTTCAATAATTGTTCTATTTCTTCTTTCAGCGACTCCATTTTGTTGCGGTGTTCTCACTGATGAAAAGTTGTGAGAAATACCCTTACTCTCAAAGAAGGAATCAAGAGAACTGTTTTTGAATTCAGTCCCATGATCACTCCTTATTGAGCGAACGGTCAAATTATTCAGGGTTTCCATCTTCCGAACAAATGTGATGAGTTCTTCAGGGGTGTCACTCTTAGAACGGAGAAACATAACCCATGTATAGCGAGAGAATTCATCAACTATGACCAGTGTATATTTCTTTCCAGTGATGGATTGTTTGTTAACAGTACCAAACAAATCCATATGGAGAAGTTGTAGAGGAGATGACACTGAGGAGACTTGCTTTGACTTAAATCTTGCTTTGGTCTACTTCCCTTTCTCACACGCTGAACATAAAGACTCTTTGGCGTATGAGTGCTGAGGTAGACCAGTGACTAACTCTTTTGAAGAAAGAGTGTTCAGTGTCTTGAAATTTAGATGAGAGAGCCTCTTATGCCATAGCCAGTTGACATCAGATGAGGCTTTTGAGAAGACACAGGAGTTCTCAGTGGTTGTTGAGTCCATGTTTATTACATAAAAATTTTCCAAACGATAACCGTTGAGAGCTATCTTCTCCTTTTTGTCAGTGACAAAGCAGGATTCCTTGGTAAAGCTTACCTTGTTATCCTTGTCGCAAAGCTGACTGATGCTTAACAGATTATGCTTCAGCCCTTCAACATATGCGACTCTTCTGAAGGTTGTTGTACCATTAGAGAGTACACCAAACCCTCGGGTATGTCCTTTTCCATTTCCACCGAAAGTCATAGAGGGACCCTTCTCTTCCTTATATTCAGCGAGCAGACTTTTCTTTCCAGTCATGTGTCTAGAGCATCCGCTATCGAGATACCAGATACCCTTCTTAACCTGCATTACAAAGGAAGATTAGTTTTTCTTGGGTACCCACTTAACCATGTGTACACTTTTGTCAGTGGAAGTAGTTGGAATGGAAGGTTCAGCAATTTTCGCAGCATTTGAAGATTCAGCTTTGTCAGTCTTCACTTTGGTTAATTTCTTAACCTCAGTGGTCTTCTTTGCCTTGGGGGCAATGATCTTCACCTTAGCTATCTTTTCAGCTTTGGTGGTTGTGGGGCACTTACTAGGAATATGATCAGTAAGTCCACAGTGATAACATTTTTTTTAACTAAAAGTAGTTCTAGGACCATTTGAATGTTGAGCTTTAGATTTTGAATTAGAAGTACCAGCACCAAGTAAGCTATTGGCTTTTGAAATGGGATGAACATTCAGTTCTTCGGATTTCTTACCAGAGACATCCACTCTGATTCTAGGAGTAGATCGCTGAATAGATCCACGCTGAGTAGATCCAGAGATCTGATTCCTTGATCCAGAGGGATGAATCACTAAAGCTTTAGAAGCATTCAGCTTAGGTACTAAAGTACCCTTCTGAGGATTTTGGTTAAAAGTAATTCCTTTACCTTTATCTTTAAAGACAAAGGTAGGTTTTGGATAAACCATTTTCTCTTTACCTTTTGAAGAGGTAGAAATTTCCTTAGGGACAGGCGGTCTGGAAGAGGAACACTGAGAGGATGAAGTGTCAGCGACTGAGGATACGAAAGTTCCAAATAAGAGCATGGAACGATCAGTGGTTGGTTCTAGAGTTTCATATTTGTAACCAAGACCACGTTTATCACTCAGGGGAATCTGAGACTTAATTATCTCAGTGATCTTTGTTGAAGAATTACACCATCCTTCAACAGTAGCTTTTTCAGGTTTTAATGCAGCGATAGCTTCTGCTCGTTCGATTTTGACTAGCTGATTTAAGTGCACTTGATCTTTAAAATCTTCTTCAATTTTAGAAAGCTTTTCTATTTGAAGGTGACAGTTTTTAAGCTGTTCAGCGAGATCAAGGTTTTAATTTTCAACTATAGTTTTGCCATTCATGGCTTCATATAAACTTCTAGTCAAGAGATCGATTTTACGAAGACTATCAGCTTCATCAATATTTGCAATATTGGTAAAGAAGGAAGGTGATACCTGAATATCAGAGGTTGAAGTGGAGGGAATGTCTGAACTTTCTTCCTCATCTTCAATCTTGGCCATAAGACAGAGATTGGCTTCATCATCTTCAGAGTCAGATGATGATTCTTCTTCATCAGAGGCAGCCCAATCATAGTTGGCCATCAGGCCTTTGCCTTTCTTCTTAAAGCTTTTCAGCTTCGCATATTTTTCTTTCAGCTTGGCGTATTTGTCATCTCTATTCCTGGGAATAAAGTTTTTCTTTGGAAAAGTTGAGGGTCTAGAGACTTTCTTTGACCTGTACTCGTTAGCGAAATGTCCTCCTATCTTTTCGCGGTTAAAACAAGTAGCAGTAGCCTTATCAACAAGAGCTGATGATCTTGGCTTGTCAGTAATGGAAAGAGGTTTGTTCTTTCTAAACAATCTCCTGAACTTTTTAGTAAGGAGAGCCAAAGATTCATCATCATCTGAAGAGTCAGAATCTGATGACCTTTCAGAGTTACTCTCCAACTCAGTGATAGTGATCGAGGGTCGCTGAGTGGAAGGTTCCTCTGAGATTAAAGCGACAGGGGTGCTTTTGGAATCTTTTACAAGATTATTCTTAAGATGACTCGATTGCTCATGATTCAGCATCGTGCCATATAAGGTAGAAAGGGTCATTGATTTTAGATCCATTGACAGCTTGAGACACATAGAATAACTGTCCCAGCTTTCAGGTAAACATACTAAAAACTTTGTCAGCACTTCAAAGTTAGAATATTCTTTAACAACAGTTTTCAGATCTATTATTAAACAGTTAAAACGTTGGTGAACTTCAGAGAGAGTTTCATTCTTACCACAGATGAAACTTTCGTACAGTCTTACCATGTTGATCTTTCGAGAGTCCTGGACTTCAGAAGTACCTTCATACTAAACACATATTGTGTCCCACGTAGCTTTTGAGGTTTTCAGGTTCATGACGGAATGGTAGACTTCGTCAGGAAGGGCCATGGAGAGTATGGATCTGGCTTTGGTGTCGATAGCCACTTTCTTCTTATCTTCGTCAGTCCACAAATGAACTTCCTTAGGAATCGGCCTTTCTGGAATAGCAGGTCTATTCTCAGCAGCTGGAACTGCAGCATCAATTCTTACAGGAATATATGGGCCGTTTTCAAGATAATAAGGCATACTGGGGTCTACACCTTCTAAGAAGAGAATCATCCTATTTTTCCATAGATTAAAATTATCTCTGGAGAATCTAGGGGTTTCGCAAGAGAACCATTGTCGATATAGTTTGTGTTTGTGTTGGTAGCCATTTTCAGAAATAGCAAGGAAGAGAAATCTTAGTATAGATTAGATCTTGTTTGTGAGATTAAACAAATCCGCTCTGATACCACTTGTTGGTCCCGAAGGGCTATACAAGTTTGTAGAAGGGGGGTTGAATACAAACACACAGATTTTACTTTTCTAAATTGTTTATTGATAAATCATTAACAATTTACAGCTTGTTGCGGAACAAGATTAAGGATAAACCTAAATCTAAACAAGTTGGAACACTAAGTTTCTTGCACTAAGAAAGAGAAGGAAATTACTAATAATAACCTATCTCAAGATAAGAAAGATGACTTGTCCAGAGTTAGCAAGTGCTTCAAAAATGAAGCTGGAGTCCTTCTTATATACTGCATGCATTTAATGCATGGCAGTTTACACTTTACACGTGGCAGCAGCTGATTGGTTGCATGTCAATGACCTTTGTAGACAACCTTAGTAGCCGCATGTTTGAACAGTGTAGTATCAGAGTGGTTGTACGATTTCAGACAATAAGGAGGTTCTTTTCTGACATATCGTACGGAGTCGTGCAAGGGTGGTTAAGACAAAAGTACTTTGTACGGAGGACTTCATGATCAGCTTTTCGTTGATTCAGCGCTTTACCATTGTTTATCAGCGAATGATAAAGTTCAGCGATAGCTGAAGTTCTGTACTTGATACTTCACGTTGAGTGGACAAATCTGAGTCTTCGCTGATCCACATCAGTTCATTAGGAGACTTGTCGCTGGTTCTTGAGCTTGATCTTCGACTTCAGCGTAGAACCTATGTTGACGTGAAACTTGTCGTCAGAGATCATAAGTAAACAACTAACTTATCAGCGATCACCATAAGGACTTAACAGACTCAGAGCATTATGGTGAACAGTGTTCGCTGAATGTTTAATCTAAAGAGCGAGAGTTCCTATCAGCGGTACTGTAAGATCTTAGTACTTATCAGCGATAGTGAAACTCTGATACATATTGTTTACTTAAAATTTTCACTAAGTATATAAGAGAGGGTCATTATCAAATCACTAAGGGTTTGGATCAACAGTATTATATATGGTAAAGAATACTTGTATCTAATTATTTCAGATTCTGTGGATTTGGGGTGAAAGCTGAACTGTTTTTGAGAAAGGATTGGAAGCGTTTTGATAAGCAAACAGGTGAGTTTTACTTCAAAATGTTTTCAAACTGGAATACATATATGTGTGTATTGAATATGTGATTATGTGCTTATGTTTGAAATATAATATGTGGAGATGTATATTATATTTACATGAGTATTACACTATACGAGAGTGTGTTGGTCGGGCTTAGGACCGGTGGTGTTGGCTGTAATATTCGTACGGCGGTGTTGGCTGTAATTGTCGTACAGTGGAGTTAATTTATTAGTTGGCTTGCAACCAACTAATATGGCCATGGGAATGAGACAGGAAAAGTACGCGATGCGTGAGTTATGATTGGTATTTATCTTTTGTGATATATATATATGGTATTTGTGCAAATGGTTTTAAAAATGACAGGGATTTTCTCACTTAGACCGCTAGGTCTAACCCTCATTTTGTTTTAAAAATATGTATTCCAGGTCATGGATCGGGTAAGAACAAGTGAATAGAGAATTTGGTGGCTAGCTTTTGGGAAGACTTATATGTTGAAGACTATGATGTGTTTTGCGTTTATAACCTCGTTATTAGATATAATGTATTTAATTAGCGAAAAGTTGTAATGGAATACCTTATTTTGGATGTAAAGACTAAGGGACCGTATTTGTTATATAATGTATCTTTGTTATGTAACGACGTTATGAAATATATGTTATTTGTTGTATGTTTGGGATCCGGGTTGTTACAAATCGTGAATTGAAAATGTTTTATTAACTCATTGCATAAATGAAGGCAGTTGGTCAAAGTATGTTTTAGTGTTGTGGGGGTCATGCATGGTTTACGACACGTTACATTTTGAAAACACGAATGTGTGAGTCGTTGACATTTGGTCAATTTTGGTTCGATGAACATTTTGGAAAATTGTAAACCTTTTTGGTTTTTGAGAAAAGGTGTATTTTGAGTATTTAATAAGTAAATTTTAAGCATCGACATTTCGACGCTTTGTATTACAAGTGAAAAGACTTTTAGTGTAAATGCTCCGTGATGGGGATTTTGGAAGAATCATTTGTCTCGACCAAGAGTGCGTGAAACTATTTAAGTTTTTGGAACACTAATGCGCACTGTTTGTATGATTCGAAGTTGAAAGTGGATTTAAACCCTTTTTGGTGTCAATCATTTACAATCATCTATTATTCTCCTAAGTTTTGAGAAAACACATTAATGTGTGAGGCTTGTCAAAAATGTTTTACTCTTATGTCATTATATGACCAGATGAGAAAATTTTGGAGATTGATTTAAAGAGTTTCATCTTTTGAAATTTGTCGTGAACTATTTGATGCATGTTATTCCATTTCAAGAAAACTACTAGGAAAGTGTTACAAGCTTGCATGCATACTCCAATTTGAGATTTCCCCATGATGTTTTAGTCGATAACTTTAAATGATGAAAACGTACTGATTTTGTCTTTAAACTTGGAACTGACACAAGTCATTTTATGTTTTGACCAAAGTGTACTTATGAATCGTTTCATTGTTTTGTGAAATAAACTGACGCGCGCAAATTTTGTTGGTGGACCTTGTCCCATGCCATTTTTAGGTTAAAAAGGAATTTTTGGAAACGAATGTCGTTTAAACTTCTTTTCATTGCTCACTATTTAAAGTAGGCAGTTACTTTACGTGCATGACATGAATCAATCCATACTAGGACCGTAGGGGTTCATTTCAAAGAAACTGTGTATTACGCTTTTGCGTTTTGTTAATAATCTAAACTGCGATGAAATAGTTTTTCAATATGATTTTCATATGTGGGACGAGCGTGTCCATTTTTGCGCAACTACCGAACATATAGTAGTAGTTTTTATGCGTACGATTAATTTGATATGAAAACCTTTTTGTTGAAAATTTCTATAAAACGTTTTGATTGGCATATTTGTTAAATAATTCACTTGAGAACCTTGAACTCATTAGGACCTTGGGAAGGTTATGTAACCCCGGTTAAGAGTAAGTGTGAGTAGAACCTCGACTATGAAAAGTTGAGTGTTTCGACGCATGATGGTGCTATAGGCCGGATGGTACCGGTGGTAGAGTCGATGTACGTGTGATAACTGAAGGGTTAGATTCGCGGTATCGTATTTTGAGGTTGGTGGTAACCATTTTGTTGGCAACCCTATTTTGGTCTTGGTCAGTTTCCGCAGGAAGGACCCTTTAGACACCGTATTGATAACCCTAGTTTTATGGGAATGCTCGACGAATGGAACTCGTGTGTGGAGTTCTGTTAGAGTTCAAAGCTTAGTGGTATGACTAGGTGTCAACCTTTTAGGTTCGAGGTCGAGAACCGTTAGCGTATTCGGAGGGTGTAGTCTGATTTTAAAGAAATAATGATAACGGTTGTAGTAATCTTAAGATGCTCAATTGTGATGAGTAGTTTTGGTGGAATAACTTTCGTGTGTGGTTAAAGAACCTGTCGGTTTGATGATTAATGTTGGGATGGATTCTTGGACTCGTATAATCGATGGGTCAGTGACGACCGCGGGTCTTGGAGTCTATTAGGGCTCGTTGGAATTAAACGACAGTTAATGGTAGGAACAATTGGAATTAGAAATTTCGATTGGTCTCGGTATTAATCAAACCTTGAATTGATTTATAGTCTGGACCGAAATCGGGAAGTATGGAACATTCTAAGGTTGGGAGACAACCGAAGTTGTCTGATTAAGAGTTACTCCAGTGGATGGAGCGCTCACCCAGGGCATAAGTACAGGGTACTAGAGAGAGCATTGTGGGTAATAATTTGCTTGAGGATTTGTCCTAGCAGTCTGTGTGGGAAAATTTAAATTCCAGTCGAAAGCTAATGGAACGGGAAGGGTGTTGAGTTAGATAGCCTTTGGTTGTAAGAATCTAGATTTCGAGGACGAAATCATTCTAAGGTTGGGAAGATTGTAACACCCGAAAATTTGGAAAACGAATTTGGGACTCACGGACGTCCGCAGGGGCAAGGTCGGGCGTCCGCGATGTGCGGAAGTCCGCAGGTCATCCGCGGAAACAACAGAGAGAAAATGGGAATTTGGATTAGATTGAGTCGGACGTCCGCGAAGGACCATGTGTACGTCCGCGACATGTCTGGTGGGATATTTTGGTTTCCTTTTAAGACTTCTCTCTCTCTCTCTCATTCCTCACTTCATCCCAAAACCCAAATCAGATATCTCTCTCTCTAATGCCGAATTTCTCCCCCAAGAAACCCTAAATCTTCCCTCTCCTCTTCATCTTCTTCCCTAAATCAAACCCCTCACCATTGTTATGAACCTTAACCTTTCTAGAAACCTTTCACTTCATCTTCTTCATCAAGTTTCTAGGGTTTCATCCAACCCTTTCCACTCCACTTTCAAGATTGGGAGTTTGTGGTTCATCTTGGTGATTCTAGAGGTTTTTGGTTGGTGGATTCAAGTATGGTTAAGGTAATCTTCTCTTATTTTCATTTATGGAAGTTAGGGTTTTGATATAAGAGGGTATTTTGATGTAATTGGTTGGAGGATGATTCTACATGGTTAGATCTAATTATTGTTGGTTGGAAACTTCTGGATCTAGGTTTTGGAGGTTTTGGCTTGAGGATTCAAGTTTCTTCAAAGGAGCTCACGTTTGGGGAAAATCTAGATTTAGCCTAAATCTAGCAAGGTGAGTTCAAGTTGATTTGTGAAAACTGTGTACATGCCAAAAATGTTATTTTCCAAGTACTTGTGTGTTTTACTTGAATTTACCAATTGTAGAGTTATTGGATGAGTTTAACTCTTTTGAAATATTTAACTTCATAAATGTTGTAAAACACCTATATTTGGGATTTTTGGATATTTTGATGTGTAGAAATCATAAATATGTCCTTAAAATATTTATTGCTCAAAATGGAGTTTATTTGATGGTTTACATATTGGTGTAATTGATTTTTATAAACCATTTAGGAAAATGTACATTTTAGTGTCATGAGTCATTTTGGGATTTATAAGAGTATAAATCCATTTTGGGAAACCCATTATTATTAATTCGTGACGAGTTTTGAGTCCATGAGGATTTTATGTTATACGTTTACCAAAACGACGTTTAATACGTTTATATTTTGAGGACCATTATTTATGGGTCTAATGGGTTTTGAACATTTGCTTGGTTTGACTTTGAAGAAGTCTTGGGGACATTTTGTCCGGTTTTGTTGACTCAATGTGGGGTCTTATTCATGGTTTGCATTTATTGCATCATGTCGCATATTATTGCGCATTATTGATATTTACATGCCCGGGTGCGTTAGTCATTCCAGGATGGGCGTATTATTATAGACTGTGTTGCATTGGATCCATAGGCACGTAAGTCAGTCTTTATTTGATGGTCTACTGGGCGTTGCGGGATTTGACCGAACCCAATGTTTGATGACCTTTACCTTCAAGGGTACACTAGGAGGGCTGAGTCCGGTTGAGCTGTCAGGTTGATTGACGGCCGTATTATTGACCTTCGCCATGTCGGGGAAATGCCATGGTTGTATCCCCGCTTGTGCCGAGCCTTTGGTGGTATTCTTATTGATACTTCACTAAGGTCAACTGTCTCTTTGGGTGTGACTTGTAAGGCGTCGTATGGGACACTTGGGCTTTTATGTAGTGAAGTGTCGTACGATTAACATTGTTAGAGTGGCGTACTTTTGTGTTCATCCACTCTCAATGGATACGGGTCTCCCCCGTCGTTGGCCAACCTACTTGGGATTTTATATTGTCCCTGTTTTATTATTGTTGGTCTTATACGTTTGGCTGCGATTGGATGACTTTAATATTGGATTCCCCTCCATGTATATTGAAGTTAAATGAAGCAGGTCATTCCCTTATTTATGGTATTTGGACTTCATTACATTTTACGTTCGCGTGAGTATTGGTTCGTATTATGTTTTCGATGAAGTATTATATTTAAATGGATGTTTCTTCCATGATTTATGGGTTGAGTATTTTGTCGTCAACAGTATTTGAAGGTTTTGCATAATATAGAATTATTCACGTGTTGAGTGAGTTTGGATTTGGAATTCATTTTGGAAAAACGCTTTATACCTTTTGGGAACTTTTATAATAGTTTTGGGTGCGTTGGGAAAATGAGTCGTTTATATCCATTTTGTAAACTCTTTTGGAAATCATAATCTATGTTGCGAACTTTCATTTAAAGAATTATTTAAATCATGCTATAAACTCTTGAACTGACTAGGCGTTAGCCTAACCCTTTTTATTTGTAAGCATGTGCAACAGGTTCAGGTTGGGAGTAGTTCTAGTAACACTGTGAAAGGTCGTGTGCTAGTAAAGTGCTCGAGAGGTGAATAGCTTAAGTGAAGTTTTCCTCATTCATCCTTGGGATTAGCAACTTGTACTTGGGTTAAGTAACACCCGATGTGGTTTTAGTCTTTGTAACAAGACTTGAATTATATATTGTTTTGAGGTTAACCATTGATTGTAATTTGAGGTATTTTACCTATTGGATTATAGGAAGAAATCCATTTATTTCGGATGTAATAACGAAAATTTTAATTAGTTGCTCTTTCCCAATTCGAAGGTGTTACATTCAAAACCTCAGTACCTGATGGCCTATGCTCTCCTCAAAGGCCACCATGTCGACTATGCCAAAATCATATTTGAAGATATGATGGAAAGGGTCGAAGCCCCTGACCGCCCCACCACTGTTCCATACCCCCGTTTCCTCAGCGCCATCTTCGCCTATGGCCTAAAAGAAGACTACCCAAAGCAAGGAGACCTGAAACTCTCTCAGGTTGGCCCGAAAGTCCTTGATTTCAAGTCGGTCCCCAATGAGGTACGTCTTTCTACTCTACTCTCTCTTCTCTACACTCCCTCAAATTCTTCTACTTCAGTGGATACCTCAACGGCAGAGGTAATCCCAACCGCTGACACCCAGGCCACTACAACCACCTCTTCCAAAAAGAGGAAACATTCTGATAAACCCCTTGGCATCCATAAGTCCAAGAAGATTTCCAAGGAGACGCCCAAGCCTTCCCAGGCTGAAGACACAGCGTGTGCCTCTTCACAGGCTACGCTGGATGATTCATGACCATCTCCGTCACATCTGCTGCAACCACCCCTTCTTCAACCGTTCCAGTGAATCCATTCATTGAAACTTTCTTGGACGAGAATCAAACCTCCACGGCGCCTTAAAGAGTTGCTGAGAGGATTTCCAGCGGATCCAACGTTGAAACTGCTACCATTACTCCATTCTCAACCTTCGCTTCTACCTCCGCTTCTTTCATCTATACCATGGCACCAACCATGCCAACGATATTGCTGACGGACTCAGTTGCTGCTCATCTTCAACATCTGATGCAGCAGAACATTGGACCTGTAGGAAAGACGATCCCTGAAAGATCGTTCGAAGATGACTTGGAACACTTCTCAGGAATCATGGATTTCAACACCTTCTCCAACCCGCCTACAGGTATCCCAACCACCATATCTCTCTCTGGACCCCAAACTTTTGAGCTTTCCTTAGCTCACAAGTTGCCTACTTTTTCAGGTCCAAACTTGGGCACCATCAACAATTCCCTCAAGGATATCGCTTATAAAGTGACGACTCTTACCACCACCATCTCCAACAACTCTTCAGCGGTTACAGACGCTGGAGAGACACTGAAGCAGCTCTCAACTGCTATCAAGGACAGAGCCTCATCCGCTGACTTCATCAAAGTGGATGGAGGACTGACGACAGTGAAGACTGCCATAGTCAACAACACCGCCTCCATCAACAAACTCAACACCAGCATCACTGATCTCTCCACTTAGGTTTCACTTCTCAGTGGTGAGGTATGTACTCTGAAGACCAACTACACCGGTCTACAAGGTGAGGTGAGTAGCCTTACTACCAAAGTTGCTGACGTCAAAACACTGCTCACCAAGATCCTCGAAAGAATGGATGCTCCCACTGTACCTACATCACACTTCTCCCAGGCTGATAGGGAGAAGATGGAGATGGCAGTGGAATTTATACTTCAAGGCACCCCTGCTATTTCTGGCCTCGAAGACAGAATGGCAGTGGTTGAACAACAAGATGGGATCTCTGGCCTAGAAGACAGGGACCCTAATACTGACACCACTACCACTGATGCTGCTACTTCCATTCCCTCCCCCACCCATTCAGCGGAAGAGGGGGAGAAGATTGATGACCAAGGCCTTCCTTTAAATGTTGAGGGGGAGGAGGAAAAGAATGAAGACCCACAGGAATCTGATCATCCTGAGGGAACCGCTGAAAGTCCCTCTCCATCTGAAGGGGAACAAGGCGAAGTCCTAACTCATGCCTCAGCATACATCACTGTAAATCGTTCTTCTAAGGGTGAGGATGAGGAAGATGATGAAGAAGTCGACATCGCTGACAAAGAACCATCATCATCTCCAAAAGATGATGATGATGATGATGATGATGATGATGAAGACAACGACGAATTCTTCTTCAAACGCAGAACTGTAAGAACCCTGTTAGGGCAGGTTTTAATAGTTGATTTAAAGTTTAAGGGTTGTTTTGTAATAGTTTATTTTGAGCCTTTTAGTGAACGGGCCGTGGGCTTGTTAACCACGGTCCCATTGTATTTGATGTTGATTAGCTTGGAAAAACAAGCTAATCATCTCTTTAGCTTTCAATTCATACTGTAATATTCTCTCTGAAAGTTCATGAAAGGGATGACCAGTTGAAATCATATTTCGTATTGCTTTATCATATTCGATTTCATATTAGTTGCACGGATCTGGATTCTACAATTGGTATCAGAGCAGACAGACGGATTCGATTCAAAGCTTCATTCATCAATTTCCGGTTAGTTTGACTTTTACCCGTCTGACTATTCTTGAACTCTTGAATATTTGATTCAGTCGAAATTGGTTGTTTTTGCTTATTGGGTTGTGTTAGCATTATCGTTATAAGTGTTTCTGCAAATTTTCATATCCTAATTCATTCGTTTGATTGGTCAATTTAGCAATTTAAGATCAAAGTTTTTGGTAGTGTTCTTCAACAAAAATCGAATTTTTACCATCAAAACGTGTTCTTTTTGCTTAGAATTTGATTGGGTTAGTGTTAGTTTTGTGTTTGGTATTGTTTCTATTCTTTCAGGAACAATCTTGAGTAACCCTAGTTGAGAAATCGATCGAACTGAGTAAACAGCCGCAGTGTCCGGACAAACCTAGCCGCAGTTTCCGGACAAGTTCATTTTGTCCGGACGTTTGTGTTTCCATCCGGATTCTTCCAACTTTTCCGGACAACCAGTTCCTTCCGGGTAAGTCATCCATCCAGGTAAGTATCCCATAATCTCAAACCTATCCGGGTAATATTGTTCCAGATAACTCAAAGTATCCGGAAATCAATTTTATCCGAAAACCCAATTTTTACCCGGAAACTTCACAGTATCCGGAAACTCCATCGTACCCGGAAACCTAATACTGTCCGGAATCCACAGCATCCGGTAAGCTTCTGTTTGAATTGATCTCTATCCGGTAACTTAAGACCATCTGGTAACCTTGGTTATCCGGACAACTCAAGTTATCCGGACTCCCTTGCTTATCCGGAGAACTCTGCATATTTGAACTGCTTTCTTCAATTCTGATCCGGACACTTCCAGATCAGATCACTTCTTTGGATTCCTATCCAGTAAACTAAGTTATTGTCTAACCACTCATAGAACCTGCGTTAGGACTCCACTCTTAGTTCCTTGCGTTAGGTTTTAAACTTTGAATCAATCTACACGTCTGACGATCACTCCGTTGCAACCGAAGATGTCTACTTCTCGTGATGCTCTCGCAATTGGCACTGACACCAAGCCACCGTGTCTCTATCCGAACGAGTACAGCCAATGGCGAGATAGGTTCATGATCTTCATAGAGTCCAAGGACAACTATGAGTACATCAAGAGAGCTCTGGATCATGGCCCAATTGCCGAGCCAATGAAGGACATAGCTGCAACTGCAACTGCAACTGCAATAGCTCGACGTGAGAAGAAGAGATATCTGATTCAAGCCCTTCCTAATTCTATCTACACTGCCATAGACAGTTACAAAGACACGGCTAAAGGCATGTGGGACCAAGTAGCCAAAATGATGCGAGGGAGCGTTGTAGGAAATCAGCTGAAGATAAACAGTGCGATAACCAAGTTCGATGGGTTCAAGAAGCGCAACGGTGAATCCCTTACCCAGACCTATGAGCGGTTTTGTCTACTCCTCAATGAACTGAACAAGAATAAAATTGTTCGTTCCAATACTGAGAATGCGCTAAAGTTCCTCAACAACTTGCTACCTGAATGGAAAGTGTATGCTTCTCATGTCAAGCACAACAACTTGATAGAGAACATCAGCATCAATGAACTGTATGAGACACTTCTCCAAGACGAAGATGAAGTACATGAGCTTCTGGGAGAAAATAAGAATGAGCCAAAACCATCTGCTGATCCAATTGCCCTCATCACTTCCAAACAAGGGAAATCTTCAAGCAGTCAATCCAGACGCGGTCCACAGCCCAGCTCCTCAGAGTCAGAACCTGAAGACGAGAAAGACGGTGATGATGATGATGATGATGATGATGAAGCATCAGACTTAATGAAAGCTATTGCCCTTCTGACTAAATCCTTTCAACAACAAAAGTTTTACAAGAAGCCTTCTTCCAATAGTCAACGCTACTCCACCTCCTCCAATAAGCGTCACGACTATAAGGACCGGTATGAAGGAAAGAAGAAGGTAGAGGAGCACGATAGATCTGAGAAGAAGGAGAAGACAGAGAAAGGTGACCGGAAGAAGCGAGATGAACCTGTGAAATGCTACAACTGCGGGAAACTCGGTAACTTCGCTAAAGATTGCCGTCAACCTACAGTGAAGAACTCTCACTATTATGAGGCTAAGCTTGCACTGGCCAGACAGAAGGAGGCTGGGGGGGTAATGTTCGCTGAAAATGAGTATTGGCTAGGCAGATCTGATGATGAGGAAGATTATGAAGGTGCTGATGCTTTCATGGGATATCAATCATCTACGGATGAAGACAAGGCAACAGCAAACCAGGTATGTGACTCTTGCTTACAAAACTTCATACTTCAACTACAAACCATCACAGAAAAGGCAAACTCCCTCAAAGCCACAAATGAAGAACAAAAGCTTGAAATTATTTCAATAACTGAAAAGCTTAATGTTCAAATGAAATTAACTGAGAAGTATAAGTCTGAAAATGCTGATTTAAAAGACAGATGCAAAATTCTTTCATTAGCACCTAAAGACTTAAGGGCCAGATTATCTGATCTCCAACGTCAGTTTGATCAGTGCTTGAATGAGAAAGAAGACATTACTTATCAATGTTCTTCTCTTCAAATTCAACACAAGGAGTATGTAACTAAAATTTTAGATCTTGAAACCAAACTCCACAAAAGGGGTCAAACTGATCAAACCATTTTTTTGAACAAACCCAAAGAGTTCACGTACTTTAACAAAGAATGGGGAATCGGATATGACAACCCACATTATCTGAAAAAGGGAAGGTATCAAGTCCCTACTCTGTATGATTTTGCTTGCTATGGATTAGATAAAAAATATCCAGAGTACGCAATTCAATGGACTGGTCCTCTTGAACCAGAAAAGGAGGAGGAAACCGAGGAACATAAACGCTCACACAAACGAGGAATTCAACTTCCATTTTGTTATGAACCTTTAAACTACTCATATCAAAAGGACAAAAAGTATCTTTCCAATGACTACTTCGACCCCTACAAAGTAGCTACACCCAAGGATTCCTCCAAGAAGGATGAGGATGTAACACCTGCAACCAAGACTGAGACGGATGAGTTTAAACTCTATGTTCCTCCTCTCGTCTTGGAAGCAAAAATTGTCGAGTTGGAGGAGTGGATTGAGAAAGAAAGGTCCACCTTTCAAAACGAAAAGAAAGTGCTCATCTCTGAGATTGAGAAACTCAAATCTGAGAAAACCGACGGTGTGTCAAGTGAGGAAAAGGAAAAATTTCAATGGGAAATCAATACGATCATCAAAACTGTCTGAAATGACAAGAGAAACGATGAAAGAGCATATGATAAATAGTCAACTCCGAGTGCAGCTTGACTTGCTCCAAACTGCGAACCAATTTTCACCTGAACTTTCCTCTAACTCATCTGACACATCCTCGTGTAAAGCCTTCATCGGAAATATTTCTTTGCAAGAAAACGAAGTTTCTCAAGATGAGTGTGTTAAAAGGAATTTAAATTCTGATTTTTCATACGCTTCCGCACCGAATTCCCCAAAGCACACAACCGAAAGCACAAAATGTTCCTCGCCTTCCACACATGATCCCATTCCGGATATTCCAAAAATAGATTTTTCAGAGTACATGAACTCCGAAGGTAACAGTGAAGAAGAGTTTGATTCGTTTCCCTTCGACAAACCTCTTCCAAGTCACACTGATTTTTTATCCCCCCGTGGTCAATCATCCGGTTAACTCTTTAAAAGAAAGCTGTTCTCAAACAAAGGCCTCAGCCGTGATCAGGATTTCCCAGTCAAAACCAACATCGAAACATGTTTCCAAAAGGCAATCACAGCCAAGGCATGCGACCGGACCATTGACTGCCAACACTACTATTTCTCCAAGTCGACCTGATTTTTTGTCTCCAGTGGTTAGTCGTCCGGTCAATTTTCTAAAGGGTGACTGTTCTCAACCTAAGACTCCGGTTGTGATCAAGATTCTTCAAAATGTTTCCAATTCTCAAAAACAGTCACAGCCGAAGCAAACGACCGAACGACCGACCACTAAGACTCCTGTTTCCTCAAAAGTCACTGATCATACTGTCCCTGCTGTTTCAGATAAAAATGGTCGTAAGTGGCTAAAGAGGGAATCAGTCAAGAAGGATGCGTCAAAGTCTTCCCCACCTGTTTTCAATTCTAGAATAGACAAAGACAATTATGCTTGGAATCATTGGAACCATTTTGATGTTTCTTTTCCCGTTAAAGTTAACTCTCTTAATCAATTGATTCAGTTATCGCATGATTGTTTATGTTGTTCTAATTGTGGTTGGAATGATTTTGATGATATTCACAATAATGATTGGTATGCGCCTTACTTTGTTGGTAACCTATTTCATAAGCGCAAACCTCATAATAACAAGCAACAACATCATTTCAAAAGGGGTTTCAATCAAACGGTTAAACAACAGCGGGAGACCCGACCCATTCCTACACGGGATACTCCTACTGAGGTTAAACCGGCACCCAGGTGGAAATCTGCCCCAAAATCTGTTCCTCCAAAAGGTGTAAATTCTGCACCCAAGAGGCAACAAGTGCCAAAACCAGTTCCCTCCAACGGTGTAAAATCTACCCCTAAAGGGAAAGCTGAGTCAAAGCAGATTTCCCAAGGCAGTGCCAAATCTAACCCCCCAGGACCCAAACAAATTTGGGTACCTAAACGTCACTAATCTTGTTTTGCAGAACGGTCATGTGTGGTACTTAGATTCTGGATGCTCCAAGCACATGACCGAAAGAAGGGAGCTTCTCACGAATTACAAGGAAGAATACTGCGGAGACGTGAGATTTGGGAATAACGAGAAGTCGCCGATCGTGGGCTACGACGACATCGTACAAGACAAGATAACAATCAAGAAGGTATCCTACGTCGTAGGATTAGGACACAATCTATTCATCATCGGTCAATTCTGCGACAAGGATCTCGAGGTCAGCTTTAAAGCCACAAGGTGTAGAATCCTCAACAACGAAGGAGAGGAACTTCTGGTTGGACCTCGCAAGACCAATCTCTACACCATTGATCTCGCCGCTCTCAAGACAGACAAACCAGTATGTCTCTTGTCAAAAGCCGACTCCGACCAAGTTTGGCTCTGGCATAGACGTCTTTCGCACCTCAACTTCAGAAGTATAAATCAACTGGTGCTAGGAAAACACGTCAGAGGCGTGCCTCATCTTCCGTTCGTGAAGGATCGTCTCTGTGGAGCATGCGAAAAGGGAAAGATGACGCGCGCATCACATCCGCCGAAGGCAACTCCGAGCACGACCCGGACTCTCGAACTCATTCATATGGATTTGTGTGGTCCAATGCGTGTTCCAAGCATCAATAAACGCAAATACGTGCTCGTGATGGTGGACGACTACTCGCGCTACACTTGGGTGAGGTTCTTACGCTCGAAGGACAAAACTCCGGAGCTCATCATTGATCACCTGAAGACTGTCCAGCAAAACAAACTTCAACACCTTCAGTCCATCAGAACTGAAACCGGGACGGAGTTCAAGAATCAAAAGGTGGATGACTATCTGAGTAAGGTGGGCATCACACACACTTTCTCTGCAGCACGCACTCCACAACAAAACGGAGTAGTGGAAAGACGGAACCGTACCCTCGTTGAAGCTGCTCGAACAATGCTATCCCAAGCAAATCTACCGCTATATCTCTGGGCTGAGGCGGTGTCTACGGCATGTTACACACAAAACCGCTCTATCCTTCTCAAGCGGTTCAACAAAACACCGTACGAGATCATGAATAATCACGTTCCAACCGTCGGCTACTTCCATGCATTTGGATGCACTTGCTATGTGCTTAACGACAAGGATGATCTCAGGAAATTCATCCCCAAGGCGGACGAAGGAGTTTTCATCGAATACTCCATGCAGGCTAAGGCGTATCGCGTTTACAACAAACGGACCAAATCCGTTGTTGAAAGCATAAACGTGACATTCGACGAAGCCGCCGATTTGGCTTCTGAACAACTCAGTTCAGAACCCGGTTTAACTGGAGTGCTAGCTTCCGGACCTTCAAGTTCGGGATCTGCACAAGCCACAGTAAATCCGAATCATGCATCTTCATCGAATGCTGACTCTTCTGATTTAGATTTACTATTTCAATATTTTTATGATGACACTATTAATTCTTCCACGTCTGTCTCAGCGCAACCGCGACTTGAGGCTGCTCGCAATCCGGATTCGGCCGCTTTATCTGGTCCGCCCCCGTCTACGATTACGCCGTCAACATCTATAGAGACAGCCCAACCGTCATCATCTGATACGACTACACCTGGTACTGTAACCCCCCGGAGGAACCCATACTCTCGGAGATCGCTCCTACTGATTCGTCATCTGCTACAACCGATGCTCAACCTCTGACGACCTCGGAACCAGAAGTTGTTCAATCATCGACGAATCCTTCCCCACTTCCTCCAAGAAACACGACTGCTACTCTTGAACAAGTTCAAGATCTTCCATCAGGTTCATACGTGGATCCGAACACATCTCACTCTACTCAGTAGTCGCTTCCGCACTCCACCAAATGGACGAAGGCCCATCCCCTACATCAGATCATCGGTGATCCCTCGACTCCTGTTCGTACACGAGGCGCTTCCGCCAACTTCTGCCTATTCTCGGGCTTCTTGAGCACGATTGAGCCAACGAGCGTACGCGAAGCGCTCGAAGATCCAGACTGGATCATCACCATGCAAGAAGAGCTAAATCAATTCGAGGCTCTAAAGGTATGGCGCCTGGTTCCACATCCTAAGCACAAGACGGTAATCGGGACCAAATGGATCTTCAAGAATAAAAAGGACGAAGATGGTATCGTTGTTCGCAACAAGGCGCGTCTTGTGGCCAAAGGGTACCGACAACAAGAGGGGATTGACTATGATGAGACTTATGCTCCAGTAGCGCGAATCGAGGCAATCGTATGTTTCTCGCTTATGTCGTGCACAAGAACTTCACAATCTTCCAAATGGATGTGAAGACAGCCTTTCTTTACGGTGACCTCCAAGAAGAAGTTTATGTGTCGTAACCCGACGGATTTGTAGATGACTCGAAGCCTGATCATGTCTACATCTTAGACAAGGCACTATACGGCTTGAAGCAAGCACCGCGAACATAGTACAACACACTATCAAAGTTCTTGTTAGAAGCCGAGTTCACTCGAGGTACAATTGATTCTACACTGTTTATCAAGAATGAAAAGGGTCACATAATTCTAGTTCAGGTATATGTCGATGACATCATTTTCGGTTCTACTAGTCCTTTATATGCAAAGAACTTTGCCACTCTTATGGGAAAAAATTTTAAAATGAGTATGCTTTGTGAGATGAACTTTTTCCTTGGTCTTCAAGTTAAACAACTGTCGACAGGAATTTTCATAAACCAGTCCAAATACATTCGGGATATCCTTCGGAAATTCCAATTGGACCAGTCCTCACCAATGAAAACTCCCATGGCAACCAATACAAAGCTAGACGCCGATCCTAACGGAAAGGCTGTCAACGCCAAATTATATCGGGGAATGATCGGTTCTTTAATGTACCTCACTGCCAGTAGACCGGACATCATGTTCTCGACATTTCTTTGCGCCCGTTATCAGTCAAACCCTAAAGAGTCTCATTACAATGTTGTTAAACGAATTTTTCGTTATTTACGTGGTACTGCTGATCTTGGCCTTTGGTACCCGAAAGAGACAGGTTTTGGCCTCTCCGCTTACTCTGATGCGGATCACGCGGGATGCATGATGGACCGCAAGAGCACCTCGGGACACATTCAGTTCTTGGGAGATAGCCTCGTGAGTTGGGCATCAAAGAAACAGCAATGCGTGTCAACGTCAACGGCCGAGGCGGAGTATGTGGCCGCCGCAAGCTGCTGTTCCCAAGTAATCTGGATGCGGACACAACTCAAAGACTACGTTTTCACGTATGTCAAAGTCCCGATCTACTGTGACTCAAAGAGCGCAATTGCCATATCAAGCAACCCGGTCCAACACTCCAAGACGAAGCACATCGACGTTCGGTATCATTTTATTAAGGATCACGTCGAAAGAGGTACAGTCGAACTCTACTTCGTAAATACTGAACATCAGTTAGCAGACCTTTTTACCAAAGCCTTGGACGAAAAACGCTTTAAAACTCTTGTGTTCAAGCTAGGTATGCTAAATCTGAAGACGTAATCCAACCGTGTGCTCGTTACAAGTTCCATACATATACGAGAAACTGTCTACTCATCATCCGGTGTTTAACCTCCTGATACATGAGCACACATTTCCTCGCACTTGTATTCTACTTGTTCTAGTTACACAGCTAGATTTAGTCTAGGTATTTATTAAGTAGATCTCGTTTGTTTTTCATTCTTTCTTCGTGTGTTTCCAATATTTCATACTGTCGTCTATATTTTCTCTTTCACTATCTCTGTGCTTTCACCATATTTTCTCGTGTTCAGGGGGAGCAGAATGCAATATCAGGTAAGTTTCCTCATACTTTGAGGGGGAGCGTCACACACAGTTTTTCTCTTACATGTCGAAAGTTTTTGTGTGTGTGGGCACTCATGTGTGTACGTTATGGTCATCGTTTGAGGGGGAGCGGCACAGTTTTTTTTCTTACAAAATCTAAAAGTTTTTGTGTGTCGGAACTCTCCCCTGCACTCTACTGCACAATCCGAGGGGGAGCAAGAATATACCCATGCTCTGCTTGATGGGGAGCGAGAGGAAGTTCTTTTCCAGTACTATTCAGTGCAATTCTTCACAGAACAGAACTACCCAGAGTTATCCGGACACCTCACGCATCCGAACACCTCACGCATCCGGACAACTCTCTCACCCGGACAACTCACGCACCCGGAAAACTCTCGCATCCGGCCATAATCCGGACCGGGTAGATATCTGGGTCGACTATTACCCGGACTCCACCCACGTATATATATATATATATATATATATATATATATATATATATATATATATATATATATATATATATATATATATATATATATATATACGTACCCGGAGTCCTCTTTGTTTTCTTTATCCAGACAAACGCTCTAAAACCCTAAACCCCACGACGTTTTTTTTTTCTCTCTCGCTCAGACTCTCCTCTCTCTCGATTCACGGTGGTTTTAGTCCCTCGAATCAGGTATGTTGCTCCTCTATCTATCTCGATTCCTATACCTCGAGTTTCGTTCACATTGCATCACAAACATACCCGATTTGGTCGATTTCTTTGAATCCGAACCTCATTTTCGGGTCCACACATTTTGTGGTTCATTAGTGCTAAGTTTTGATAGGATGACTCTCTCTGTGTGGTCTAAAACAATACTTGTCACATTAGTCTGCAACCACACTGGTCGATAGGTCACTGATTATCCTCAGGGTTTTGTCCGGACACATTCGTCGTGTCCGGACACATTCAACCACATGTTGATCCATCTGGAAACCACCATCACCCGAAGACCTAGTTGTCCGGAAACCTTAGGGTTTCCGGTAAGTTAAACTACCGGGTAGTTTGGTGTCCGGACACTAATGTTATCCGTAAGAAGAGTGTACTCGGACACCCTTGACACCCGGACTCTCTTGTCTGGAGTCCCCACTTTATCCGGACACTCCCTTTTATCATCCGAATACCTCTGACATCCGGACACATGTGTTGTCCGGAAACAACTAGGTATGGAAAACTTGGCCTACCCATTCATATCCGGACACTTGCTTATCTTATCCGGAAAACCCATGTACCCGGATACCATGTGTTGTCCGGACTCCTTGGCACTTTCATCCGGAAAACTCTGCTGTTGTGTCCATTATGTACCTGTTTTGTCACTGCCAGTCTATCTCAGATTGAGCCGATCAAAACAATGGTACGCGCCGTCACTTGTTTCTCCAACTTAATTACTAACTGTGCTGTTTTCCACAGATTATCTATGGCGGATCAACAACAACACCCTCACGAACAACCAGGAGACCAACAACCGCCTCCTCAAGAGCAAGTACCTCAAGAGGCGGATGTCATTGACGAGGAAGTCGATGCTGCCCTGGTTCACCCTGACCATGGCACTGAACTGGAGGCCAACAACCACCACCTGGACACAACCTTGTTCAGGCCCCAACCACTTCAACGAGTGCTCCTGGACATTCTCACGAATCACCCTCTCCGTGAGGCCCTTACCAGCACAGCCGACGTCCCAGTTCTGTATGTTCTACAGGTATGGCTCACTGCCCGAGTCGTCACAGCGGGTAACTCGCAGTCGATCACCGCTCAGATCGATAACCAACCTTTTCATTCTCACACCGGACTCATTACGCCGCCTTCTGTCTCTTCCGGAAGCCACCGCCAACAATCATGAACGGTACGATCATGCCGTAAATGATGATACGCTTTGCGCTCAAATTCGTGCACTTGGATACAATCATGACCTAAACCGGCCATCCGCTTTCAATCGCAAGTACCTCGCTCCGATATGGTACACACTCTTTACAATCCTAAACCGCTGCCTTTCATCGAGATGGAGAGGCATTGATCAGTGCACCGGCGACTTCTTGCGCCTAGTTCATGTTGTGTGCTACAACCGCCACATCGACTTTGCGATGATTATCTGGAGGGAGCTCGTCGTGGCTCTTCGCCAAATCGGAGGTTCCAAACAGAAGAAATTTCTTCCGTATCCGCGATTCCTTTCGCTGGCTGTGCGTCAACACATGGACGCGAATCCTACCATTCCTCGCCGCCTGAACCATCCGGTATGTCCCCATCACTACTTACAATTCATGGTTATCCGCAATCCATCTGATGCGGTAGCAATGCCCATCCCTGAACCACTACTAGCCATCGCCGATCCCACTGCACCAGGGGTAGTAGCATATAGGGAAGCGTTAGGTAATCCCATGGTCCAGCCAGCGCCGGAGGTACCTGCCCAGGGCCTTAGACCCGAGAGACGTGAGGGTCCGAGAGTGAGAGGTGGAAGGGCCCGACAAGCAGGTGCTGTCGGGCGGGGAACGTTAGTTGTGAGAGAAAGGGGAACGAGAGTAGGTGGTGCAGTGGAATCGCAACCCGGTTCCAGCTCAGCCCAAGCCGGTCCATCCTCTAGACCGATACTACATCACTCGACTGAGCCGTATATCACCGAACCCCCCTCACCATCTCACAATGTTGAAGACGTGGAATCTGACTCCACGGACTCCGATACCACCCGTACCATACGCCTGACTCACATACCTCGCGGTATCGGACCCAACCCAAACTACAATGTCCCATTCCCTCTTGAATCACCACCTCATACTGGAACCGGGCCTGTTACTAGGACATCTGAGGGAGAACAAGTAGAGGAGTTAGATCATGCGAGCCGGAGAGAACTGCGTTCAAAGTTGAACCAGGAAAGATTGAGCCGTAAAGATAACGAGGCTCCTGAGCGACCCCAAACGAGCGATATCCGGGTAGCCACATCTACTACACCGTCTCATCTGTTGGGACGGGGTATTGAAGAAGACTCCGTGGACCCAGCGGAGCAATTGCACGACCCCCTTATCCACTCATCCGTCTCACAACAGACAGATGTTTCAATATTACACGGGGAACAAGCACAACTTCCATCGGCCTTTCATTCGGAGAGTGCTGGTGTTGAAATAAGAGACCAGCAGCCCCCGGTCTCGCCTTCATTTCGTGCACCATCGAGTCTAGCGCCTTTTGATATTGAACATTCTTCGGCTAGGACACTCGAAGCTGAGCAACACCAAGTCGAGACTCTTCGTGACTCGACCGGAACCATCGTAGTGTCTTCACCTCTTGGTGAAACACAAGGATCGGCGGGAAATCCTACCACAGCTAACATCACGCCAACTGTGAACGTAGGTGGCTCTACCCCTGTGGTAGACGCCTCAACGGGTAACCTAAGTGGTCCCGGAGTTATTCACCCCGACTTTGTGTCGCAAGGGTCCCTGGACAGCACCCTCAAGGCTGTCCGCGAAGCACTGGAACAGCATGTCACCGACAAGATCACCAAAGCCATCAAAGGCAAAGCAAAGATCGTTGAAGCCGAAACCGCACCACCACATCCACCGACATTTGCTCAACCTATCTATTCGGTGGATACCTTAAAGACGATGCTATTGGCCCAACTGCTCCAGGAATCCGATACAACCGCCTCGACTGAAGCAGACCTGATCTCAGTTCTCCGATCCCAGGTCATTGCTCCATCTTCATCCATCACATCACGCCTTGACGCCATTGACTCGACCCTCAACGACTACAGCAAAGCGCTCGCCACGCTGTCTGAGAGGGTCCGCTCACTAGAAGACACTTGTAAGAGTCAAGTCGGCGGTCTCAAACGCAAGCACGATGACCAGGATGATCCTGATCATCGTGAGGGGGAGAAGCGTCTACGCCAAACCGAGACCGCCCAGATCGTGACTGCCGAAACTACAACAGTGGTTCAACAGGAACCCCCAACTGCGGCAACTACATCAGAAGCACCCGAAGCCGAGTTGCCACTAGCAGATATGGTCATAGATATGGAGATTTCAGATGAAGAAGACCCGACGGATGAAAAGCCCGAGGGTTCAGCACAAGAACTGGTCGATTTTGACTCGTCAGACAGAACGATACTGGACATAATAGATCCAGAGTGTGAGACCAACCCGGAGACCGAAGACGCATGGTACGAAAAAGCCTCCAGTGCCGTAAACCTCCAGGTAAATTTGGTCTTCCCTACTGATGAGGACGACAATATTGACTACGATCAGTTCCTGCTCCAAAAATTTTATGGAGCAACTCCCGTTCACTATGCTCAACCCGCCGGAACATCATCAACTAGACCCGAGTCTACTACTTTCGATCAACTGACAACTACTCCTCCTACGACAGCTTCTGATCTTCCTCCCCTTCCTCAACAGCAACAAACCGCTGGGAGAAGATCAAGGTACTTATCCCTCATCTGGAGGAATCTTTGAAAAAGTTGTTCGTCCACAAACTTCGCCCGATCGAGCCAACCTTTTGCCTTGGTATTTACAACCTTGACCTCGAATACCAACGACGTTATATACTTGCAATGCAGCGGTGCCTTCCAGTCAGCCAAGTCAGAACAAAGCATCAGATCACAGAGGTTCTTAACATCCATTCACGCCGCATCATGAGGATCGTCTATCCAGTCTTCACCGTTCGCCGTGAAGATGGTAATGAATGGAGATTCTCTGAAGCCGACTTCAAGAACCTCCGACCGCTCGACTTTCTAGTATTACTGAAAGACTTACGTTCAAGAACCGTCCGACCGCTAGAGATTACAAAGGCGCTCGAAGCCGTTCGTCGACACCTGCTCCGTACTATCATGATGTCATACTTAACGGATTTTCAAATGGCTGTCAAGAACAGGTCTAAGAAAGTCAATCTGATAAAACCAAATCTGAAAGCTCCTGAACTGAAGATGTATCCCGAGAACTCTCTGCTTCTACAACCTGAATTCGGGATAGTCTACAACAACGAACAGAAAGAAAAGAAGTTTCTGCGTTTCAGTCAGGTAGACATATTTTGTGACGGCACGCTTCTAAAAGTCAGAGATGCTCTTCGAAAGATTATTCAACACGAGTCTGAGAATCCAAAGCATTCGTATGTCCCAAATCCTAATGAAACAACTGCTCGGGAAGCTTTGAAAATGATTGAAGACCGCATCGACTATCGCCGTGCTATCAGATTCTTTGAGGTTCACTTCGTGTTGCGCAAACGATACGTATTCAACTGGCAAGAGCTAGAGCGCGAACTCGAACTTCAAATCAAAGGGGGAGATTGTTAGGGCAGGTTTTAATAGTTGATTTAAAGTTCAAGGGTTGTTTTGTAATAGTTTATTTTGAGCCTTTTAGTGAACGGGCCGTGGGCTTGTTAACCACGGGCCCATTGTATTTAATGTTGATTAGCTTGGAAAAACAAGCTAATCATCTCTTTAGCTTTCAATTCGTACTGTAATATTCTCTCTGAAAGTTAATGAAAGGGATGACCAGTTAAAATCATATTTCGTATTGCTTTATCATATTCAATTTCATATTAGTTGCACGGATCTGGATTCTACAAACCCCTGCTCAGAAAGGAGTATTCTACAAAATCCCCAGCGAAGTCGGCCAACAAATAAAAACAAAAGGGCCTCGCCGCTGACAACTTGGCCATTCTCATGAAAAAGCCAACGTGTCAGGTACTTTATACTCTTTTCCCTTACTCTGCATCCCTCCTCTATCCCTTCTCAATCTCAATTCGTCTCAATCTCAAACCTCTAAACACTTAGCTATCTCCTTTCTCTATCTTTTCTCCTTAAATGATTTAACTCTATCGATCATTTCGTTTCAGCTAGTCCTCTCCCCTGCTTGAGGGTCAAGCTGAAGCTACTCAACCTTCAACACCAATAATCCCAGCTGCAAGAGCTGAAGAAATGCACATAAGCCCGGTCCTGAACTTTGATGAGACCGAAGAACAAGCTGAAATAGAAGAAGAACTGCTCTCCCACACCAAAATACCTTCCTTGCCTCTTCAAAAGACAAGTGAAGATGAAAGAAGAAAGAGAGCAGCGATGATCCAACAGCTAGAAGATCAGCATATAGTTCCTCCGCACCTAAGATGCCTGTCAAATCAGGAAATCGCTGAAGCCCTGAAAGCTGAACAGATCCTTGCTGAACGAAAGAAGGTCGAACAAAAAGACAAAGAATATGCCTTAGAACTTGTTCAGCGTTTAGTTAAGGATCCAGACCTGAAGAAGTTCCCTGTTGTTGTTTAAAGAAAGTTGATAAAGGACGCACAGAAGATCATCCAATAAAAGACCAAGGTCAGTGACTCCACACTGACTTGGTGCAAGAAGAAGTGCCACTTTAGAAGCCATGGATCAAGAATAAAAATTGTGAACATACGAGGGAGATTTGCTAAAGAGGTACCGATTGTTGATGTCCAGATAATCAGAGAAAATGGCTTCAACAGAACTTGCTACATGTCAGAACTGGACAAACTCGGTTTCCCTGAATGGCTGGAAATGAGAATCGCAATTCAGCGATCCCGCTCAACTTTCAAGGCCCATGTTGAAAAAGCTATAAACAGGCTGATCGACATGGTAACCTCAGCGATTGCTATTCCACCTCCTCCTCCTATTCAGAAGAAATGAGCTGCTCCAAAAAAGAAGAAGACTCCTTCCTCTTCAGGCCCGACAATCAGAAACGAGACAGGGATTGATTTTTCTCGTGAAGTAGTTCTTGGCCCCAATCCTGATCTATCCAACCTCGACATCTCCTTACCTCCAACTGAAGACTTCGTCCATGGTAAAGTTATCAGTGATCCTTATGGTATCTTCTTCTATGACTTCACTGGTCGCGAATGCTTTCAACCCATCTCTGAGTTATACAAAACTCCAATCGAACAACTCAGAGATCTACTCTACTGGTGCGACTACAGACACAGTCTACTTGGATCATTCCTGAAGCCCCACATGTACCGTGAAGCTAAGAAAAGACTGGAACAGGGAATCACAGTCCCTGATTGGATGGTTCCAGAGACTGATACTCTTGATGAACTTCTTGTCAAGAAAGAACCTGAATAGCTGATAGGATCTACTTTTGGTATTCTTCTATTTTATCAGCTTATATCTTTTTGTACTTGTAATTATAATTCATTGTACTTGTAATTTTTCCACTTCCCTATGTAACCTTTACGAAGTTAATGAAAAATTTAAGTAAATGTACTTTACTCCATCAGTACTAGAAAAGATCCCTGAAAACAGTAAAAGGGACACGCATGTTATGAGTTCTTTTTATCCTTATGTTTTCTTACTTAGCATTTTCCTTCATTGTTATGTCATCATCAAATAGGGGGAGATTGTTGATCCAAACCCTCAGTGATTTGATAATGACTCTGAGAAACACTTAGTGAAAATTGTAAGTAGAAAATGTGTAATAATGTTTTGTCATCAAAAAAAAATTTACTAAGTCTGTTTAGTATCGCTGATGGAAAACATGTTTTAATTTATACTTCAGCGAACACTGTACATCAGTGAGCCATGAGCCTGTTCAAGTCTCATTGATGATCGATGAATGTTCATCATGTAATTGTTTACTTATGATCCGTGAAGACAAAGATTCGCGTCAACCAAGTTCGAAGCTGAAATCGAAGACCAAGCTGAAGAACAAGTGACTAAGTCTACTAGTGACCTGATGCGGATGTCAGCGAAGACAAGACTTGTCCATTCCACGCGAAGTTTCAAGTAGAAGACTTCAGCGACCGCTGAACTTTATCATTCGCTGATAAAGATTCATTCAGCGAACGCTGATCATGAAGCCTGTTCTACAAGCAACTTTTGTCTTATCCCCTTGCACGCCTCCATACGATTTTGTCAGAACAGACATCCCTTTTGTCCAGAATCGTACAACCAACTCTGCCAACTACACTATTCATCATGCGGCCACTAGGTTGTCTACTGAAGTCAAATCATGCAACCAACCAGAGGCTGCCACGTGTAAAGGTGTATTATTTTGCATTAAATGCATGTAGTATATAAAGGAAACCCTACTTTATTCTTGAAGCAACTCGGTCATTCCTTCTCGCTGAACCGCTGTGTGTTAGAAAACTCTCCTCAGTTTTCTTATCTTTCCTTCTCTCTATTTTCTAGTGCAAGAAAATCTGTATGTTCTCATAGTTTTTTTAGATTAGGTTTTTAACTTGATCTTATTCCGCAAAAAAACTGTAAATTGTTTGATTATATCAATAAACAATTTAGAAAGATAAAAATATATGTTTGTATTCAACCCCCCCCCCCCTTCTACAAACTTGTATAACCCTTCGGGACCAACACATCACTAGTGCCATCGCTATAGCCAATAATCCAGTGCTATACTCAAAGACCAAACACATCGAAATCAGATATCATTTTATTAGAGATCATGTGATGAATGGTGATATTGAACTTCATTTTACCCTACTAACTTTCAGCTAGCTGATCTTTTCACCAAACCTCTTGATGAGACAAGGTTCAACTTTCTCATCAGCGAGCTCGGCATGCTGAACCTTGAAGAATAATTCTTCAGTGGTTAGCATTATGTCAGTGATAAAAGAATTTTATATCCTTAGTCGTCATTTAATCTCTGAACAAAATGTTCGCTGATACCAAGGTATATTCGGTGATTCTTTTGAAATACAAATCCATCACTGATACTTTCTTATTCAGTGATCCTTCATTTAAATTGTCCCTGAACCATTCAGGGAAGTGTTTTGAAAATGAAAAGACAAGTGTGACGTAATCAAACGTATAACCCCTAGCATGACTTTTCGTCTGACACGTTCGCCCGTTTCAATTCCTTGTCCAATAAGCTTCGTGGGACGTGTCACGTGCTATGATGAGTACTTTTTCCCGCTCATTACTTTCTCTCTCTACTCTCACTATATAAACACTTCATGTATATATTTTTACCTTTTACCCTCTCGAAATCTCTAAAAGCAGAAAGAATTCCCTAAGCAATTTGTTCTTGGATTTGTGATTTAAACCTGATACTCGAATCTTCACATAATCTTCAAACAGGTTCTTATTTTTAATCCAAATCTCTTCTTACAATCCTTTCCAAAACTTGTTTTTGATCATATTTCTTGTTCTAAAAGGATCAAAACAACCATTCTTCACATAAGATCATCTTCTTCATGATCTTATGACTTAAAACTTGAAATATAGCTTTTCTCTTAAGTTTAAAACAAAAATCTTAAACTTAAACATTCATTCGTTTTTCCAGAATCCCTTTCCATAAAAGGAAACTGGAAAACATTGTTTTTCACTAGTTTTTAAACTCTTTTAAAACTAGAAAACCTTATTTTACTTTTTCTTTCCTTAAAAAGAAACTGTAAAACCCTAAAAATCTCAAAAACCCTTATTTTGGACAACATTTCCATTTTAAGAAGTTTCTTCATTTTTTTTCTTCTACATTTTGTTTCTACACAAAAATGGTATCCTCCAACAGCTACCACTGCTCCCAATACCACTGCATCTGTAGTCATGACAAGGGCTGACAACCTCAAATGTGAGCTGAACCAAATTATCCTTGCCTCAAACAATCCCTTCGCTCTACTGGAATTCCCCAAGAAAAAGCCCAGCCCACATCTCACTAATGTTCTGAACTTTATCAAAACATGCCCCCTATCCACTGCAATGACCATCGCACCCCCTGCTCATCGCCACCTTTTGCAGCAATTCTGGTACACTGCCCACCGTACCACTACCACCTCCAAGAAGACTGGAAAAGAGTACTCAGTGATCGGGTTTCAAACCGAACTGGGTCAAGGAACCATTTCCCCCGCTGCCATCCGTTCAGCACTAAACCTCCCTGGCAGTTCCAAGGCAAACCCTTTTGTCCCTCTCATCGACCCAAACACCACATAAGGTGAAACCGAACTGATAGCCTTTCTGGATCTCATGAACTACTCATGGGACAAAACCCGCACCTTGGAAGACGACAAGAAACTCACCAAAGTCCTAAAGAACAAGATACCCGCTGAGATAAACTTCATCTTCGCCAACGTCATCAGCTGCATGACGGCCAAAACGGGCTCCACTGATCAAGCCTCAAAGACTCAGGTCGCCATGGCCTATTCTCTACTGAAAGGGCTGAACGTGGATTATGCTCGTATCATTTTGAAAACCTGATGGATCGGGTCGAGAAGCCTGAAAGATCTTCCATTGTTCCCTACCCTCACTTTATCAGCGTTATTCTCAACATGCTTCTAGGGGAGAACTACACAAGGAAGGGCGACTACAAACTATCTCGGGTCGGCCCTAACGTACTTGACTTCAAACCCATCCAGGGCGAGGTAAGTCTCTCTACTCTTCTCTCTCTCCTTCGTTCTTCTCCTTCTGCAGCTACTCAGTCAGCGGTACCACCCCCCGTTGCATCCCAAGCTGCAACAACCACCTTTTCTAAAAGAAGGAAACACTCTTCAATCCCCCTTGGCATCCATAAGTCCAAGAATATCACCAAGGAGAAGCCTCAGCCTTCACAGGATAAAGTATCAGCGTTGGCCTCTCAACAGGCAACACTCGACGGTTTTGGGGTAAACTCCTCCACATCCACTGAAGCCACCCCTCTCACAACTGCTTCAGAGACTACGTTCTCTAAGACACTCTTGGTACAGTCCCCAACATCCTCAGCACCTCAAAGCGTTGTGGAGGTCTTTTCCAGCATCACCAGCGTTGAACCAGAAACCACAACCATCTCAACCATTGCTTCTTCTACACCATTAGTCTTCCCCACATTCAGCATCGCTCCAACAATTCCATCTCTTTCGCTGATGGATATAAGCGCTGCCACACTACAAAATTTACTAAGGCGCAACTCTACAGGACCTGTAGGATCTACAACAACAATCTTATTTGTTCATTTAAGGACGACTTGGAACATTGGGGAGGAACTCGCGACTTCAGCACCTTCTCCAACCCCAATCCTACAGGTATCCAAACACAATCTGTACCCCTCTCTGAAACCCTAACTTCTCAGCTTTCATTTGCTCACAAGTTAATTTCTTTTACAGGTCCTAACTTGGGCATGATCAACACCTCTCTAAACGGGATCGCTACTAAAGTAGAATCTCTCTCCTCCCACATCTCCAACAACACCTCGACAATCACTGACGCCGAGGAATTGCTGAAAAATGTGTCCTCCTCCCTTGCAGATAAGGAGACCTCTGCAGATATTTCATCGCTGCAAGGGGGAGTGACAAACCTTGAAACCAGCGTCACCAACAACACCACAACCATCTCCAACCTTCAGACCTCCATCAACGATCTCTCCGCCAATTACTCCAACCTCAGCAACGAGGTTGGAATGCTGAAGACTGCCTTCTCTAGGCTTCAGAGTGAGGTGAGCAGTTTGTCCTCAAAGGTTTCAGACTCAAATAAAATGCTCACAAAAATTCTCGAAAGATTGGAGGCTCCTACTATCCCTCTATCTCACTTTTCTCAGGATGACCGGGAAAAGTTAGAGATGGCAGTAGAGTTTATTATGGAGTCTACACCTGCCATTTCTGGCCTTGAAGACAGAATGGCAGAGAATGAAAAGAACCAACCCACAACTTCAGGGCACCTTGGCCATGAAGACAGGGACCCTGAGGTTGATGATGTTGTTGCCACTGCTGTTACCTCCCCCCATTCAGTGGAAGAGGGGGAGAAGATCACTGAAGAAGGCTTCCCCTGAATGGAGAGGGGGAGGAAGAAAACCAGGAAAAAGACCCTCAGGAATCTGATCATCCTGAGGGAACCGCTGAAAGACTCTCTTCTTCTGAGGGGGAGCAACGCGAAGAACTTTCTCACTCTCCCGCTGACAAAATTCTGAACATCGACTCTGAGGAAGAGGAAGAGGAAGAGGAAGAGGAGGAGGAGCTGAACATTGACGATGAAGAACCTAAATCTCGTCTCTCTTCGAATGATGATGAAGATTATGACGATGAACCTGCTTTCTGGTTCCATCCTGAAGTCATCAAGGCCCCTACTCTAAAGGGGGGTATCAATAAATGAACCAGGGGAGGGGAACACTGCTAAGTCTCCCAAGAAGGCTCAGCATGGCAAGAACAAGGGACTTTCCACTGATGGCAATTTGGCAATTCTTCTCAGAAAGCCAACTTGTCAGGTATGCTACTATCTCTTTCCCTACACTGCATCCCTTCTCAATTTCTACCTTACTCCTCCTAAAACCTCTAAACACTTAGCCATTCCTTTTTCTATCTCTTCTTAAACCATCAAATGATCTAACTCAATTGATCATTTTGTTTCATCTAGTCCGCTCCTCTGCTTGAGGCTAACGTTGAAGTTCCTCCACCACCACTGCAAATAATTCCCAGCACTAAACATTGATGATCAAATAATCCCAGTCTCTGTTCCAAACGAGACTGATGAACAAGCTGAACAAGAACACCTTCTTTTCCATTCTAGAAGACCTTCTTTGCCTCCTCAAAGGTCAGATGAAGATGAAAACCGAAGGAAAGCAGCGTTGATCCAGAAAATCGAAAGTCAACGACTCATCCCTGCCCACCTCAGTTGCTTAACTCCAAGGGAGATTGCTGAAATCTTAAAGGCCGAAAAGATCCTCGCTAAACAACATAAGAACGAGCTCGATGATAAAGCTATTGCTCTGGAGATTGCCAAACATTCAGTGAAGTATCCATCTCTGAAGAAGTTTCCCCTGCGAGTTTAGCAAGAGCTACTGAAAGAGGCGGGTAAGAAGAAGTTAAAGAAAGTTGAAGTCAGCGACACCACTGTGACTTGGTGTAAATAGAAAGTCCACTTCAGAAGTTTACTAGCAAGAATAAAACATGTAAACCTGAAGGGAAGGACTGTCAGAGGAGCTGCTATTGTTGAAGTTCAAATGATCAGGGAGAACGGTGTGGCGAGGACCTGCTATTTATCAAAATTGCAAAGTCATGGGCTGAATGAAAGGTTGGAAATCAGAGTTGCAATTCAGCACTCCAGATCAAGCTTCAAGCCTTGTGTCGAAAGTGCTATCAACAAGCTGATCGACCATGTAGCTTCAGTGGTTGATTTGCCTCCTGCTCCAGTCATCCGAAAAAAGACGAAGCGCTCCAAAAAAAAGGCTCAGTCATCCTCCTCAGGCCCTGTTATACGGAATGAGGATGGTATTGACTTCTCTCGTGAAGTTGTACTCGGGCCAAATTTTGATCTCTCATGCGTCGACGTATCACTGCCTTCTGCTGAAGAATTTGTAGCTGGAAAAGTAGTCATCGAACCTCTTGGCATCTTCTTTCTTGAATACACCGGCCGCAAGTGCTTTCAAAGATGGTCAGAGTTACCCATTGCTCTTATCGAACAACTCAGAGACCTACTATATTGGTGCGAAGACTCATTTCTTGGAAAATTCCTGAAGCCCTAGATCTACCGTGAAGCCAAACTAAGAAGGGATTAGGGAGTAAAAGTCCCTGATTAGATGATTCCAGAAACTGATACTCTTGATGAACTTCTTGTCAAGAAAGAACCTGAATAGCTGATAGGATCACCTTTTGTATTCATCTATTTTATCAGCTTGTATACTTTTTGTACTTGTAAATTTTTCATTGTACTTATAATTTTTCCACTTCCCTCTGTAATCTGATCTACGAAGTTAATGAAAATTTTCAATGAAGTACTTTACTCCATCAGTACTAGAAAAGGTCCCTGAAAACAGTAAATGGGACACGTATTTATGAGTCATTTTTATCCTTATGTTTTAAACTTAGCAATTTTTCTTTATTGCTATGTCATCATCAAATAGGGGGAGATTGTTGATCCAAACCCTTCAGTGATTTGATAATGACTCTGAGAATTACTTAGTGAAAATTGTAAGTAAACAATATGTATTAGAGTTTCACCATCTAAGAAAATATACTAAGTCTGTTTAGTATCAATGATGGGAAACTCCTATCTTTAATTTATGCTTCAGCAATACCTGTACATCAGTGAGCCCTGAGCCTGTTCAGTCTCACTGATGATCGCTGAAAAATCATCAGATAATTGTTTGCTTATGATCCCTGAAGACAAGACTCGCGACAACTGAGTTCAAAGCTGAAATCGAAGACCAAGCTGACGAACGAGTGACTAAGTCTACTAGTGACCTGATACGGATATAAGTGAAGACAAGACTTGTCCATTTCACGCGAAGTTTCAAGTAGAAGACTTCAGCAAGAGCTGAACTTTATCATTCGCTGATAAAGATCCATTCAGCGCTCGCTGATCATGAAGCATGTTCTACAAGTAACTTTTGTCTTATCTCCTTGCACGCTTTTGTACAATTTGTCAGAACGACATCCCTTGTCCAGGATCGTACAAACCACTCTGCCAACTACACTATTCATCATGCGGCCAAAAGGATGTTTGCTAAAGTCAAATCCATGCAACCAACCAGACGCTGCCACGTGTAAAGTTGTACTGACTTGCATTAAATGCATGCAGTATAAATAGGAAACCCTGCTTCATTTTGAGGTGCTCTTCCTCGCTGAACTACTTAGTGCAAGAAAATCTTTCCTTAGGTTTTCTTATTTTCTCTCATTCTTTTCTAGTGCAAGAAATTTGTGTGATTCCCATAGTTTGTTTAGATTAGATTTTATACTTGATCTTATTCCGCAACAAACTGTAAATTGTTTGATTATATCAATAAACAATTTAGAAAGATAAAAATATGTGTTTGTATTCAACCCCCCCCCCCCCCCCCTTCTACAAACTTGTATAACCCTTCGGGACCAACATAGGGTTTTGGTAAAAATGGAGATTTGCAGAATGATTGTAAGAACTTGGATATGTATGTTTATGTTTGGAAACTTGTGGATCTAGGGTTTGGAATATTTGCTTGAAGATCCAAGTTCTCTAAAGAAACTCAAGTGTGGGATAAAAATCTAAATTTGGCCTAAATCTAGCAAGGTGAGTTCAAGTTGTTTTGTGAAAACTATGTGCATGCCAAAATGTGTATTTTGAAGTAAAAATGTGTTAACTATTTATCAATGTGTTGAGGATTTGACAAAGTTTTCATATTTGGTAAACTTGGGTTGATAAATCTTATGAAATGCCTATAAATGGCTTTTTGGATATTTTGACGAGTAAATCTCGTAAACGTGTTCTTTTGGGTGATTTATTGTACAAATGGAGTCTATTTAAGGATTTTGTAATTTTGGTGTATTTGGGTTTGTAAACCATTTGAAAAATGCACGTTATTGTGTTTTGAGGCATTTTTGGAAACATATGGGTATGAATTCATTCGGTTTTAATAGCTCAATGTAGAGTTTTGGTTATGATATGCATATAGTGATTTTATTTGAGAATTACACGTTTTTAAGTGCGTTAGTCATTTATTTGGAGTCATGTAAAGTTTTAGACTGTATTGCAATGGATGCATAGGCATAGGAGACAGTTTGTGTGGGATGAACATCCCCGTTTGTAACGTGGAATAGGCAGGGGGTCTTAATGGGTAATAGTTGTGGACTTTAGAGTTGGGCAACGGCAATGACCAATAATTGTAATTCTCGGTGATGTACCAAGAAATAGGCATGGGTCAAGATGGGTAATAATTGTGGACTTCAAAGTCGGGCAACGGCCAACGACCATTAATTGTAATTTCTTGTGAATGAGTGAAATCTATAATTAATGGAATGACTATTGATTCATAGTGGGGCTCTTAAACATGTATATGTGACTTACTTTTGTGTTCCGTCGCATTCAATGGAATCGGGTCTCCCCCGTCACTAAATGGTGGAATTTGGATATATTCTTTAGAGACAAAGATCATCTACGATTTTACACTTCCGATGTTCTTTATTGGTTATATTGATTATTTTAGGGTGTTGAGTTTTATCCATGATTTTTGTGGCGTTTTATATATGGATTGTTTTCCATGATTTATGGTTTGAGTATTATGCATCATCCGTGTTTTGGATATTCGAATAATAGAGTTTACCCATGTTTACATTATTTGGGAATTAAATCATTATTCACGTTTTGAATGAGTTTTGGGTTTGAGTTCACATTTTGAGGAAATGTTTTATATTGGAGTTTTCTTCACAAAATGTGTGTGTTGGAAAAATGGGTTGTTTGCATATTTAATATAAATCCTTTTTGAAAATCATGATTTAAGTTGCACTCTTTTCGTTTAACGATTTATATAATCACTAGTTGAGTGCCCGCGCAATGCGACGGGACGTGAAATCCTAAATGAATGTACACGAATATACTGATTACGGATAAATATTTGCATTCAAAATTGTAAGGCTGTAAGCCTTTTGTAGAATACTTTAATATATACACACATGATACAAATATGAAATACTTAATCACCATGACATCAATAGCTCACAAACAAGTACAACATCATAAAAATCTAAGTGTCTAATATATATAGATGCAAACATTATGAATATTTACAATCATAATCATATGTCAATAACCCATAGAAGTTGCAAAATTTGTCCAATTTCAAGTTAACAACTTACAAGTACCTAAGAAATTATATAACCAACATAATATTTATAACTCGTAAAACAATTTGTTTCACTGCGTTGAGGGTTGTCCAAATTGATAAGCCAAAAAATAATGACTTAAGAGGATCCAATCTCCAATATTTTTCCCTGCCGTTTGATTGAAACCTGCAGTTGTTTGGCTTTTAGTTTAACTTCACCCGTATGATTCATTGGGCCACTTACATTGAAAATGTGCCACGGCCTACGATTTAGGTCATGCAACCTGGATAGTATTGATCGGGAAACACAGAGCCTACCACTTCTTCATGTAGTGATAAATGAAAATAAATCGCAGCCCCATGTTATAAATTACCAATCCACTACAAGGGTCGGGTTCCGATGAGAAGTGTCATTTTTGGTGAGAAGTGGTTATCAACCGTCGAATGAGAAATGGACAAACATTAGAATAAGATGCACCAAGATTCCCTTCTATGACGTAATTCATGGGAGGGTATTTGATTAAAACTGATAACGGTTTAAAAGTACTTCTCACACTTCTCACCAAAAATGACACTTCTCACGTGATCTCATGTCTTCACTTTACGATGGCCTCAAAGTACAATTCGTGTACAAAAAAAAACATAAATCATTTACACCAACAAAATCATTCACGCCATGTTAATCTGTTTTTTCATAGGTTACATGCATGATGCATTGGCAATAAAGAGAGACAATGCATATATATATATATAATAAGATTGATTTCAAAGGGGCCATGGCCATTTCTGAGCCAATCAAAACCAATGCTATATCAACATAACTATTGATTTTAAAATCAACTCATATGTGGGTTTAAAATCCTAAAGATTTAGCAGACTACCACCATATTCAATCATATTATTCACCTAAAAATTTGGAACATTTTTATGATACCTAATACAATTAAATGCTTACCCACAGATGAATAAACTTATGTTGCTTCATTTTCAGAGAATAACAATAAAACATAATCATGTTACTATGTTAGACCCTATCCACAAATGAATACACTTTTGTTGCTTCTATCCAAATGGATTCCCACTAATTGAAGCTACAGGACACTGACCTTGAATGTTCCTAAAAAATCATCCATAACATTTCCCTATAGAGCATGGATAACATTCATCTTAAAGATGCTTGTATTGGGAAAAACATAAATCACTAATGATATAATTGCAACAAACTTGCCAGCATAGCGCTCAATTTTGATGCTTTCATTTGAGAAGGATATATCATTGACCATGATTTATTCAAGTTTACCACCAAAACAATAAGCCCTATAAACACACACAGTTACACAGATAGAGAGACAGATAAAGGATTTAGTTGGCAAACAATCAATCTTTCAGTTTATAAACTACAATATAGAAGCAATGATTACCTCAATCTTTCATGTATCTTACCGGACAAATCTTTCATCTCCCTGCCTCAAGAACGTGAATCCCCTCCTCAAAATACTTAATCAGACACCTTGAGAACCTAAAATGCTGGACCGACAATGAGTGTACGTTGCCGATATAAACAATTGCATTCAAGTGAGAAACTTAAGAAACACAAAAATAAACAGAGAAATAATGGAAATCAACTACATAATCTCAAAACACTTGACACAAACACCCGAAATAATCAAGGTTAGGGTGAAGAATGGCGTACGGCGAAGGAAGAGCGGCAACCACAAGCAATTGGTTTGGCATGTGACTCGTTCGATCTATTATTTGAATTTGTTTAGCATTGTGATTCGTTCAATCTATTATTTTGTCTTAGTAACAGTTTGCAAGTACCAAATTTCTACATGATTAACATTTTAGTAGCATGTGCATCTTTATTTATCCTTGTTCTTTGATATGTATCCATGCACTGAGCATTTGGCTCAGCTACATTTTCTTTTTTGCAGTAGGTAAGCACAAAGATCCCAGACAAGGTGAATGCGAGCAAATCCAGCCAGGAATTTTTAGGAGCATTCATTAGGTTTGTTTCAGTTTTAATTTGTACTCCAGATTATGTATATGAATTAGTGTTTAGTAAAACTTTTTGTATTTTTGTACTGTTTGACTTTTGAGAACCTAGTTGGGATGGGGTTGTTAAACTATGACCTAATTAGACAATTCAATAAATGAAGGATAAATCCCATGGCTCTCTGAGGAGAAAAGAGTACTCCACTGCATGAAGCTTTAGTCACTCTTGCCTTGGTCAGGAAATTAATCAAATAAACTGGCATATCCCTACTTCATCTCTGGAGTTTATATCCCAAATGCTCTCAATCTGCATAGCTTCAATTCGAGGTACGAATGTACAATATAAACTTATGGAGCATTCATGGTAACAAAAAAGAAGCCAATGAATTGTAGTAAGAAGTAGAATATGCGATCAACAGAAAATAAGATATATAATCCACAGGTGATGTTACGAAGCATCTACAAAGTATGGCAATAGTGAAAATGGACGACCTCCATCTGAAAATTGAAAACCTCCATCTGAAATCGATTTTGTAAACAGAAAAATAAATCGATTTTACAGTTGAACTCGATTTGGCAAATAGAAACCAGGGTTTGCAAATAGAAACCAGGGTTTGCGGATGAAGATGTGGATATGCGGAAGTCAAATTTAAGAAGGAGAATTCGATTTTTAGATGAAGATTGTGGGAATATTACCTGTTATATCTCGATTTTAAGATGGAGGCTGTCGGTTTTCACTTGGAAGCTCTTGTGGATAGAAGCCGGAGAGAAGAAAGAGTGTTAGGTTTACAGTCTTCCATTTCAGAGAGAAGGAGGTAGAAGAAAGCCTATGAAATCTGCAAAACAGGTACGGAGCGACGAAGAAGATGAAGATGGAGCAATGGAGAACCCTAACCGTATATACTGGGACGATGGAACACGATTGAATCGGCAGGCTGGGGAGCTTCAAACGTCATCCGGATTTGGCAAAATGAATCGACACCTTAGGTTTGGGGAAAGGAGATAAGGTGCGGCAAACATTGAAAAAATAAAAGGATGAAGCGGCTTGAAAAAGTATGCATAAAGATGCAGTACCTTACGCAGTTTAAGTTGTATTTAAGACTTTGTGTATAAAGAAGTAGTACCTTGTGCATTTTAAGTTGTATTTAAGACTTTCAGACTTTCATCCAATATGCTTTATAATGTAGTATAGATGATGAAAACTCTTGAACTTGCTAGACATTAGCCTAACCTTTTATTTATCGGTATGTGCATCAGGTTTCGGTTTGGGTATGGTACTAGCGACACTGTGAAGAAATGAATGCTAGCTAGATGTACGAGAAAAGAGTAACTATTGGGTGAAGTCTTCTACACTTTAGGATTAGCAACTCGTTTTGGATCTTTAGTAACACCCAACCTTATTTAGTCTTTGTATAAGACTTGAATTATTTATTATCAAAGTTAAGCTTAATATTATTGAGGGATAGTCAAGTTTTGAATTGTTGAAAGGGATTTTACCCTTTATTCGATGTATTTGTTGAAATTTTAATTAGTTGCTCTTTCCAAATTTGAGGGTATTACATCATCCCACTCCGGTGACCTCCCCCAATTCTGGCAAGTTTCATAAACTGTTTTTTGATAAGTTGTCTTTTTGAAATTTTCACGTTTCATCATCTGATTATTTATATTAGAGAAAATATATGAAACTTAAAAATCTGATTATTCATACAGTAGAAAAATATATGAAATTTTGAAAATATATGATTATTTCGAGAAAAAAAATCATATTGAATCATATAGTAGAAAATATATGACACTTAAAAATTTGATTATTCATATGGGAAAAAATATGATTACTTCAAAAAAAATCTAATTATTTCGAAACAAATCTGATTATTCATATGAAAAAAAAATATGAAACTTAAAAATCCAACAAACATATTATGAAACTGTTTATGAAACTTGAGAATTTCGAAAAAACGGTTCATGAAGCTCGAACAAACAATGTACGAACTGGAAAATTTCGAAACAACAGTTTAATTTAAGTTGAAATTTTCATATAGTCAATAAATAAATAAATAATTCATAAACTCGCCGGAATTCGGGGGAGGTCGCCGGAGAGGGAGGACGTCGACGGGAACTCAATGGTGACGGTGAATCATGAGAGAAAGAGAGAGAGAGTGAGGGTCGCCGGAATTCTATGTAGGAGGTCACCAGAATTTTATCAGAGAGAGAGAGAGGGAGGGAGATATGGAGATTTGGAGATAATTGAAATAATTAAAGATAGATTATAACCAAAATTAGATAAATTCAAATTAATTATAAAAACTTAAATTTAAATTATTTAAAACATATTCCCAAACTACCATTTCCCTAATTTTTTTAATAAATTTAAATCCGAAAATTCCTCAACAGTTGATCGAAAAACGTTTAGAAAGTTTGCCAAAGATTATCCGATATAAATATTTTTTACATGATATTTTTTCATCAAATACTAGGATATAATATATTTTGCTTCACATAAATTTGTTTCACATTATGTTAGGTTCACATGGATCTGTTTTACCATGTGAATACTTTTTACATGTATTTTTTATTTTACTAGGTGAATCAAAATTGATTTTTCACATGTCATCTTTTCACATGGTGAACACGAACATATGTGAAACAATATCTTAAATCATAAGTTTTGATGAAAAAATCATGTAAAAATTATTTTAAATTGGTTTTCATAGGTTTGTAACATATTTGTGGTTCTCATTTGATTATCATCCTATATATAACGACTAAGATTGGTTTGTATAGTTTGTACGAATTGTTTGGTTTGCAAATGAAATGCACCATATATATATATATATATATATATGGTGCATTTCATTTGCAAACCAAAACAATTCGTACAAACTATACAAACCAATCTTAGTCGTTCATCAAGTCTAATAAATATCTGATTTTATTATGTTTCCTAATCTAAAGTCATGATCATAATTAATGAACTTAATCATCTTTCATATATATCACAATCATTATTAATGAATGATAATAATTACCATAAATATATATGTTGTTGCCTAATATAGTGGTTTGAAAAGTTTGTACAAATTGTTTGGTTTGCAAAAGAAACGCACCCTATATATAGGGTCAGGTTCAAGGGAAAACCTCAAAAAAACGGAAAACTGAAGAACACCATTGGGGCCCTTCATCTGGACGGTATGCACTTGTGCATACAGGTAATTTGTAACATGCACACATGCATATGCACAAATGCATAATGCACTTGTGCATAAAAACCAAAAAGTCAACTTAGTTTACCTGTATGCACAAATGCATACCGTCCAGATGAAGGGCCCCTAGAGTGTTCTTCAGTTTTCCGTTTTTTTGAGGTTTTCCCTTGAACCTCCCTCTATATATATATATATATATATATATATAGGGGGCCTTCATGGGAGAAGTGATTATTTTGTGGTAACCGTGAGATCCAATGTGAGCCACATATTAAATGATAATTTAGGAAATTATTAATTTTGGTAATTTTGATTGAAATTTAAGTTAAAGGGCATTTTAGGTATTTAATTTTTTATCTCTCCTCTCTTCAATCTCTAATCTCCGATCTCGAACAATGTGATACCAGTTTGATACCACACTACATACCACTGTGATTACCATTTTTTTTGAAAGACGAGCAACTTTATTCCACTGCACAAAATATACAAATGTACAAGGAACCAAAAAGACCACATCAAAACCAAAACTAACAAGACCAAACCAAAGCCAAAACTATCATCCCAAACACGAAACAAAAGAAACGAAATAAACCAATTCTACCCAGCACAAGCAACCGAACCACTCAACACAGCCACAGCTTAAAGACCATCTTAACAGAACCAACTAAAGGAAGTAGATCTACACAGCATCTGTCCACGATAAGCCCAAACCATACAGCCACCAATCAGCCTTGCTGTCCACGATACAACTGAGTCCAGTCAGCAGAAACAGCCGACAGAACAGCCCTCAGCTGTTGTTAATTCCAGACAGCCACGTCGCCGTCGCCACCATGGTGTTTCACCGCCTCCATCACAACCCCTTTCTTTCTTCCACGTCGTCGTCGCCGCCATGCTACTCCTTTTTGTCCTAGATGTTGTTCTCATTGGGTTCAATGGAGATGGAGTCAAAGTCTCACATGCAGCGTGAAACAAATAGACATTCGAATACAAGATTCTATCCTAGAACGGTTGGACTCAAACAAGAGTTGTGCAATAGAACTAAATCAGATACTCTAAGGCTATGTGATTCTTACTGCATACAACCTATAGGGCATCCACTTAACAACTTACCATGACTAGCATAAATTCTTACTAGCAAGTAACAAACATGCAGCACAGTGTAATAAGCACCAAGCAATCTAGCATACATACTCCTATGTTCTAGAAAGTCCCACTACCCTTGCTATAACGAAATCCCCACTAATCATGACGAGTCGCCTCGCGAATGCACAGTTGCATACAGCGTGGAATCAAATAGACATTCGAATAAAAGATTCTATCCTACAACGGTTGGACTCAAACAAGAGCTGCACAGTAAGACTAAATCCATTATTCTAAGGCTATATGGTTCCTACTGCACACAACTTATAAGGCATTCACTTAACAACCTATCACAACTAGCATAAACTTCTACTAGCAAGCAATAACCATACAGTACCGTGTAACCAACACAAGCAATCTAGCATGCATACCCTATGATCTAGAAAGCAATAAATACACTAAGTACTGTACCTTTTCCCTTGGCTCCGGCTGACTGTACACACTGCGCCCTCGATCACCGTTTCTCAAACGGGTTTTCCTTTCTTTTATTTTCCAAAAATTTTAAGAGAGAAATTTCATAGCCGCAACTTGAGATCAAACACACCGAGATGTGTTTGATTCACTCAAGCTGTGCTCTGATATCAATTTGTAACGTCCCAAAAATTTCAATAAATTTGAACTGTTAAAAATACCATTTTTATTAAATTAAATCACAAGCGTTTAACTCAAAATAAACGTTTACACAAAACCTCGTTATGTTAAACGATCAACTCATCTAAAACAGCGGAAATGTAAAAAAATAAATAATACGAAGGTCTTCTCAACGCGCCAGTGTGTACCGTCACGCCTTACTGCCACTCGCACCTGAAACAGTAATTTTATAGGAAAAGGGTAAGCACGAATCTTAGTGAATTCAAGCACCAACATAGGATAGCAATCATATGAACACTACCCCTAACCACAGATAAATACAATTAATCCACACATGCCAGTTCAAGAACATATCCTAAACAGGCAACTCATACAAGGACATAATAGTCCACCTCGGCACCCCGAGGTCTACATAGTCAATACAACCATCGGCCCCGCCGAACATCGGTCCAACCGAATAAATACAACCATCGGCCCCGCCGAACATCGGTGCAACCGAATAAATACAACCATCGGCCCCGCCGAACATCGGTCCAACCGAATAAATACAACCATCGGCCCCGCCGAACATCGGTCCAACAGAATAAATACAACAGTAAAGGTATTCTCCTAGACATTAATAAATAAAACCATCGGTCTCCCCGATCATACAACAACAACTGTATATTTATATAAAACCATCGGTCTCCCCGATCATACAACAACAACTGTATATATATATAAAACCATCGGTCTCCCCGATTATACAACACACTCGTGTAGGCATCCCTCGATCTCCCCGAGTTTATCCCACACTTGTACACAATTCCTCGGTCCCACCGAGTACTTGGTCCCACCGAGTTCACACAACACTAAAACACTATTCCTCGGTCCCACCGAGCCCTCAGTCCCACCGAGATGTATATAACACTCATTTATACTATGCATTAATTCAACCTAGTACTACGCACCACAATTCAGCTAGTACACACAACAATTCAGCTAACACATACAAACTACCGTAATGTACATATAATCCCTATTCTACGTAGTGAGAGAACTCACCTCGATACACAACGCAGATATCCACAAACAGCAATACGAGCCCGCCACTCCAACTCACTTCTTTCCACCTAAAGAAGTGCTACAAAGTGTCAACGCCAAGCCCCGACCCTCAATTATAAACATAAGACTAAACGAGCGACATTTCAGATTTTCGGTCTAAACTGCAGGTCTGTTCGGGACCTGCTTATCCCCCTCTAGACCCACTAATCCAGAGATTAAGTCCCACAAACAGGAGGGTCTAGGTCTTAGCTTTCCAAGGACATATTATACGCGTTCTAACAATTTTCCTACGATTTAAAATGAATTTTCTAAGAATGGGACGCGAGTCTGCCGAATACGGACCTGCTGTAAAAACAGCTATTTTACACCTAGCTAGAGGCCGAACCAGACTTTCGCTAAAACACAAAAAGTGTGCCCGACACAGAATGTGAACCGTGGGCACCGGATTCGTCTCAAACCGAGCTACGACGAGAAAGTTATGAATGAAATAAAAACTGGGCAGAAACGATATCGGTCACATAAAATGATAACTTGGCTTAACCTTCTATTAAGCCAAGACTTAATCCAAACAGACCTGCAATTCCTCACTTGGCTTGGGGGCTTTCGACTAAAGAACACACCACACCACCCATGGCCGCCCCAAGCAGTGGCGGTCAGCGGCGGCAAGAAGGCGGCAGCCGCCGCCGGCGGTGGCGGTTTGACTGCACCCCGACGAAACCAACGAACATAAACCATAACGAAGGGGGAAAGAACCTTACCTCGATGACGACTCGCGGAAACCACGACCAAACTCCTCTCTCTCTCGATGCTCTCTCTCTCTCTCTGTTCGCTGCTCTCTCTCTCTCTCTCTCTCTCTGTTCGCTGCTCTCTCTCTCTTCGCCAGCTGAACCAGCAGCGGCGGCGGCGGCTGAGTGTGGTCCGACGATCAGCAACAAAAAGGGATGGGGAGGAGGGTGTTCGACAGCAGCAGGTAGGGGGAAGAAATTAGGGTTGTTTCGGGTTGTTTTGTGCGAGGGTCGTGAATAAGAAACGAGAGGGAAGGGCGCTGCACCACATGGGCCGAACCCCATGCAAAAGTTTAGGAAAAATGCAACAATGGTCCCTGCAGCTTGTAGTTTTCATCTTAAACCTCAAAATCCAAATCTTTAACAATTAAGGTTCTAGCCGCCTAACCCCGTTAATAAGAAACGTTAATAAAAAGATTTAATTAAGAAAAATTTAAAACGTACCGGGATACGGGCTTTACATATGAAACAATGGAACTAATACATGAACATCATGAAATTGATGCATAAACACCATGAAACCGATTCATAAACACAATCAAACCACTGTTCTAAAAACTCGTCACACAACCGCCATGACGTGCCATGGCACAAGGCTTGTGTCTCACGCCACGTTAAGTTTGTGGTACGTCATGGCCTAATGCGCAGTTTCATAATGCGATATTTAATTTTTTTTTATGTTTTTAGTGTCTTATTTGCAAGTTTAATAATATATAACCTAATTAACTTGTTTATTTTTATTGACTCATTGAGTAACTAAGAGCATAATTCAAGGGGGAGCTTGGAAAGACAGGAAGTCAAGCAACGCCAACATATGTCAAAGATTCAAGAGGGGGAGAACTGATACAGATTCAAAGACACAGATAATCATGATACAGATTCAAAGACATAGATCATCATCATGAGGAGGAGAAACGTTATAAAAGTTCAAAGACCCAGATTATCAAGTTGAGGGGAAGTAACTGTTATGATATGTGCTGAAAAGATTATAAGTGCATGATAATTCAACTTGCAGGTCAAAGACAGATTCTTGATTTTTAACTCAAGTTGCATTGTGGAATGTCACTGAATCTGGTGATAAAGTTGATACTCTGAAGACTAAGAGCATAATTCAAGGGGGAGCCTAGAAAGACATGAAGTCATGCATCACCAAAGTTTTTCAAAGTTTCAAGACGCGAGAAGATCAAGACCTGAAGATTCCAAGATCATAAATTTTCTTTACATAACTTTAGGGGGGATGGTTAGGACCAAATGTCCTATAAAATAGAAAGTGATATAAAGAAAAGAATAGTTTTATTTATTTGTTTGTAAAAGCCTCATAATTGATAATATGGGCTTATTAGTGTGTTAATGGGCCATGGGCTTTAGCCTTTAGCCCTTAATATTTAAAGTGTGTTTTAGAGGAAATTAGAAAAAGCTTTGAGAGATTGTAATCGTGCGCCTAAAGAGATTAGAGAGAGAGCTTTTCATTCCAATATTGTAACATCTCCATATTCATTCAAAAAACGATAATTGTTCGATTCATTGTTACTTGATCAAACTGTGATCTACATATGTTTTTATATATAATACTAAATATGTACCCACACGCGATGCGGCGCGTACCATTTTGAATCTAAAGCCGAGAACTCGACAGAAATAATCTTGTTTCATGTTCAGTTTTATTCTCCATCACACGATGCAATTTTATAGTTTTATGTGTTTTAAAATCGCATATAATTTAACGTCAATATGACCAATTGGTCAAAACAAACTTGAAAATGATCCGCTCAATAGTGGGGTCTTCAAACCCATAAATTGAGCTCATTTAATTTTGAAGGTTTTGATAGGCCGATTATAATGGTATAATTTGTAAAAAATGAAACATTTTTTTGATGTATTTCAATTTATATATGATTATGTATGTTAATATAATAAGGGTGTAAAATGAAAAATGAAAAGAGAAGTGATATAAAGTAAATTATATAACTAATTATAATTTATAAGTGCATAAAGTATAATTTAAAAATAAAAGTAATTATATTTTTAATTATCATGTTGAATGTGGAGGTTTTGAAGTTTTTAGACTTGTACATGATGTAATTGAGATTTGTATCTTTTAAAAATTCAAAAATAACCGTGAATAAAGTTTTTTAAAAGAAGTATAGATAGATAAATATAGTTAAAGGTGTAAAATTTACAAGTTTAACAAAATCTCGATACATCATTGTTGAAAAATCTCGATACATATTTATAATATTGTTTATTATATTATTAAATTAAAAATATTCAATAATAAACTTATTTTCAATTATTGATGAAAATATTATAATAGTGTAACTTTAAGGATTGTAATTATAAGGGTCATTGTGTAAATATATAAACTCTAATGTATCATCTTTGCTATAAATACATAGTGTGTGGCACCCTATTGGGCAAATCGTCATATTACCTACACATTGTATCAGATCCCTAGGTCTCTCAAACCCTAATCACCAATGCTTACCATTGCAAACACCACGACTTTCGTACCTCGTGTCACCGCCCCTAATGCAGATTCTACATCGCAACAATCATCGGTTGTTTTCATAGCCCTGCTGTCATCGTTTGTCATGTCGTCTTCTTTCTCCAGCAGCGAACAACCATCTCTTAGCGTGCAGCTCTCAGAGTCGTATATGACATCGTCATCTCCAATCGTTAGTCAAGTAATCCCATTATCTTCGTTTCCATAGATGACAACTATTGTGTCAAACATGGATCATCTATCCATGTCAATGTCGCCGATTTTTTACATGGACTCACATTCCACCAAGCGCTGCCTTTCATCATCCTTATCATTCTCCAAAGATTGATTTTGGGCAGTCTAACACGCATCCTTTTGGGGGTCCTACCTTCACTAGAACAACTAGCACTTTGTCTTCTCATCAAATCAGTGGATCATACCTTGCACAATTAAGTGTGTATCTAGCTTTTCCAACTCTAAATGTCAAGAATATCGTCACTACCCTTCTCACCACTGCAGATGACTATCTTCCATGGCATACTCAATTTGAGTCATTCCTTGTATCCCATGGTATTTTAGGCATGATAGATGGTACGGTATCTATGCCTTCTCCTTCTGTGTTTCATGCTTACAATCGAGAAACCATAAATCCCTAATATTCGTTTTGGCAACGTATTGATCAGAATGTTCGATCTTGGATCTTTGCAACCTTATCAAAAGAAACCTTAGTTGATGTTCATGATGTCCAATACTGTAGCAAAATATGGGAACGATCGCAGGTTCGGTTTATGTCGGCTAGTCTTGCTCGATCCATGAAATTGAAGTGATCTTTATCCATGCTTATAAAATCAGAGGATCAATCTATGGAGAATTACCTTCGCTAAATTAAATTGATTGCTGATTCTTTGGCAGCAATTAATTCACCAATTACATCCCATGATCTCATTCAACATACGATAATGGGTCTTGGTCCAGATTATGAGTCCCTGCTTACTGCTACTACCCACTTTCCGGGTAATATTACCTTTGATGACCTACGTGCAAAATTACTACTTCAAGAGAAGCGGATCAAACATATTAGCCAACACGATTAGTCAAGTGCGCCTCATCAAGCGTTTGTGGCAACTTCTAGCACCTCTGCAAGTTCCAACAATTCTAGACAACATTCACCTAAACCTAATCCTCGCAATAGCAATATGGGTGGTCGATCTTAGAGAGAACATTGACGTTAAGGCGGTCAAGGAAGATATCGTGGTAATCAGAGACAACAACAACATCAACCACGAAGCATGCAATACTCCTCTCAACCTCCCATACAAGGTACAGCGTCTCGCACTTCAGTTTTGTCATCGAATAGTATTGTGTCATCTCTTTATTGTGGTACTAACTTATCATCTGCAGGCCATCCATCAGTTGAGGGGTGTTTGGTACCCATCCTCCTCCTATAGTTTGTCAAATATGTTCCCATCCATGTCACATAGCTCCCGCATATCCTTCTAGATATACTTAGACTCGGAATAATCACTTAGCTTTTGTGACATTTGGAGCATCCAATCACATGACCAATCATGATGGTATGTTCTCTTCTAAAACTTTTTATTCCGGTCCAACTAATATTCAAGTAGTTAACGGTTTACAAATTCCCATCAAACATGTTGGCAATATTACATTAAATTCAAATAACGACCCATTACATCTAAATAATGTTTTCCATGTGCCATATCTAAAATACAATTTAATGTTTGTTCATCAGTTGTGTCGGGATAATGTGTAACACACGTAATTTCCAATAGGTAAAAGAGGCACCGGCCTTCGTCTGGTGGGCGGCAATTATGAGCGGTGAATGTGGAAAGCCTACCTATGATCCCAAAGCGGTTAGGAATGCTCTCGGATAAGAAAATGGAATTTTTGGACTTTGGGGCTTGAGGAACGACTATGCCCGATGACTGTGACATTCTCACTATCGTCGAGGCAAAGTCGCAAGATTGAAATAGGAGGCGGTACCATTGAGGCGACAATGCCCGCGATTGTGCCATGAGGCACTCTCATGGGGCAAAGTCGTTAGGAAGGTGAAAGTCACGGTACAAGGTCGGTGATAGTGTCGGTGACAATGCCAAGGGCAATGTCGACGGGTACAATCGCGGTCGGGCTCCAGACATCTTAAAGCCCGAGATTTCAACCCCTTTTCTCATTTTGTCTCATCCCTCTCTCTCTCTCTCTATCTCTCTAAACTCTCCCAAACCGAACCCCTTCCCCATTTCAGTTCTTGGAGCCTCCAATGCATCGATTTTAGAGTTCTAAAGTGATCCCACATAAAATGGAAGAGAGATTTTGAGGCTAAGGAGTGAAGCTCTTCTTCTTGTTCTCTTTGGATGTTTTTAAGCTTTCTAGGGTTTCACCAAACCCTCTTCCATCTTCTTCAAGAAATGAAGTTCGTTTTAGTAACCCAAGAAGTGTGTTGTTGATGGATGCAAGTTTTGGTGAAGGTAATCCTCTCTTTTCTTCACCTAAGAAATTAGGGTTTTGGTATTCTTGGAAATTTGAATGTGAAATGTTTGGGGAACGGTTTGAAGTGTTTGAACATGAATATTTATGGTTGGAAAAACTTATGGGTCTAGGTTTTTAGAAGTTTTGCTTGAAGATGTAAGTTTCTTCAAATGAGCTCAAGTTTCGGAAAATCTAGATTTAGCCTAAATATAGCAAGGTGAGTTCAAATTGATTTGTGAAAACGTTGTACATGACAAATGTTGGTCCCGAAGGGCTATACAAGTTTGTAGAAGGGGGGTTGAATACAAACACACAGATGTTACTTTTCTAAATTGTTTATTGATAAATCATTAACAATTTACAGCTTGTTGCGGAAACAAGATTAAGGATAAACCTAAATCTAAACAAGTTGGAACACTAAGTTTCTTGCACTAAGAAGGAGAGGGAAATTACTAATAATAACCTATCTCAAGATAAGAAGGATGAACTTGTCCAGAGTTAGCAAGTTACTTCAAAATGAAGTGAGTTCATCTTCCTATATACTGCATGCATTTAATGCATTGCAGTTTACACTTTACACGTGGCAGCAGCTGATTGGTTGCATGTCATTGACCTTTGTTGACAACCTTAGTAGCCGCATGTTTGAACAGTGTAGTATCAGAGTGGTTGTACGAATTCAGACAATAAGGAGGTTCTTTTTCTGACATATCGTACGGAGACGTGCAAGGGTGGATAAGACAAAGTACTTTGTACGGAGGACTTTGTGATCAGCTTTTCGTTGATTCAGCGATCTATCATTCTTTATCAGCGAATAATAGAATTCAGCGATAGCTAAAGTCTTGTACTTAATACTTCACGTTGAGTGGACAAATCTGAGTCTTCGCTGATCCGCATCAGTTCATTAGGAGACTTGTCGCTGGTTCTTGAGCTTGATCTTCGACTTCAGCGTAGAACCTATGTTAACGTGAAACTTGTCTTCAGGGATCATAAGTAAACAACTAACTTATCAGCGATCACTATAAGTACTGAACAGACTCAGAGTATTATGGTGAACAGTGTTCGCTGAATGTTTAATCTAAAGAGCGAGAGTTCCTATCAGCGGTACTGTAAGATCTTAGTACTTATCAGCGATAGTGAAACTCTGATACATATTGTTTACTTACAATTTTCACTAAGTATACAATAGAGGGTCATTATCAAATCACTGAGGGTTTGGATCAACAACAAAAATGTCCATTTTAAAGTGTTTATGTGTTTTACATGAAAATTATCCATTGTTGAGTTATTTGGTGGGTTTTGAATATTTGAAGTGTTTAACTTTAAAAATCTTATAAAACACTACATTTAGGATTTTTGAGTAATTTGATACATATATCATAAATGAAAGTGTTTTGATGATTTAATGTATAAATGGAGGTTATTTGGTAAAATGCACTTTTAGCGTTTGTTGGAAATATGCGTAGTCTATGTTATGGTATGTTTTGAAATACGAACGTGTGGGTCATTGGATTTTGGTCATCCTCAACCTTGTGAACATTTTGGAAATTGTAAACCTTTTTAGTTTTGGGCCGAATGCCAATTGTGATTTGAGAGACAAAGATTTTGAGTAAAGGTGTATTTTGGTTTATGTAACCATATTCGCTCACATATTTAGCCAAACGTTTATTTTGCCTTTTAGGCTTGGTTTATACTCAAATGAGTATTTAGAGTATTTTCCCAGTTTTAGTAGCTCAATAAGGAGATTTGGATGTGTTATGCACTTAATTGCATTTTATTTAAGAGTTATATGTTTTGAATGCATTAGTTCATTCGTTTAGAGTCATGTAATGTTTTAGACTGTAATGCATTGGATCCATAGGCATATGAGTCGGTCAGTTGGTTTAATGGGAATTTATCCCTATTTTAGGACTGGAAATATTTATGGTTAGAAGGAACTCGAGATATAGATTGTGGGTGGTTGAACTCGATAACCGTGTGATGCTTTTTTGAAGGACTCGAGGTATAGATTGTGTGTGGTTGAACTCGAGGTCCGTGTAATCCATCCTGGTAATTCATCATGGAGTTTTGATGTCTATGTTTGAGTCTAGTGAGTGGTCCCCAAGTCATGTTTTTATGAAAGTTTGCGGTGGTGCTCTTGGTAGCCAAATACGGAGCTAAGTCTTGCGGTAGTTGTTCTATGTGGAGCCGGATACGGGGACTTGTGACTTTTGTGGTGACACTCATCTAGAGGTCGACTAGACACTAGGGTCATTTGGGTATCTTGCGGTGGGGGCCATGGTGTGCTAGATACTGAGATCCATGACTCTATGTGAATCTTGAGAACATCGATAAGTGGCCAAAGTTTGTATGCCCGCCACATTCGATGAAACCGGGTCTCCCTTGTCACCGAAAGGTGTTTTTTTGGGTATTTAATTTTATCAATATTGTCGGTGACGTATTATATTTATATGGATTGTTTTTCATGGTCTATGGGCGGTGTATTATGTCTCATCCTTGTTTGGATGTTTCGAATAATGGAGTTTTATTCACGGTTATATTATTTGAAAATTTAACATTTCTTCACGTGTTAAGTGAGTTTTGGAATTGAGTCCATTACTGAGAAATGCTTTATATTGGATCTCTCGTCACCGGATTTGTGTGCGTTGGAAAAATGGGTTGTTTGCACATTTAATATAATTCCTATTTGAAAATCATTATTTAAGTTGCACTTTTTTCGTTTAATGAATTATTTAATCATGATGAAAACTCTTGAACTCACTAGGTTAGCCTAACCCTTGTTATTTGTCGGTATGTGCACCAGGTTTCGATTGGGAAATAGTACTAGCGACACTGTGAAGAGATGAGTGCTAGTTGTGTGCTCGAGAAGAGATTAGCTTGGTGAAGTCTTCCGCATTTATCTTGAGAATAATAATTTGTATTTGGGTTAAGTAACACCCGACCTTATTTAGTCTTGGTATATGACTTAAGTTATTTAATGTTGGAGTTAATTATATGTTTTACAGTTGAGGTATTTCCAAGGATGGTTTTGTAGAATAGAGTTTATCTTTTGTTCGGTTATTTTATCGAAATTTTTATTTGGTTGCTCTTTCCAAATTTGAGGGTGTTACATAATTATTGCATTATGAGTTTTAATAAATCTTGTGTTTCTATTAAGGACAATCACATGGGGGAGACACTTCTTCAAGCATCGCATAGAACAACGTTTATCCAATCTCCATTCATTCACAACCTTCGATCGCTTGTTTCATCATTTCAGCTCCCGGTCCGGTGTGGCACTGTTGTTTAGGTAGCTGTGGAGACAAAGTTTTAGGCACGCTTCAACGAAATAAGGCAATTGTGAATGCCGCTAGTTTTTCTCATGATTGGGTTTCAAGTCGTTTAGGAAAATCACAACGGTTACCTTTTTCAGATACAATTCACTATTTACCCAAACCTTTACATATTATTCACTCTGATGTTTGGCAGTCACCAATTTTATCTAATTTGGGTTTTAAATATAATGTGTATTTTATAGATGATTTTTCACGTTATACATGGATATATCCTATGAAACATAAATCTGAAGTGTATGATCATTTTCTTGTTTTACAAAGACCAGTTGACAATCTCTTTGATACTAAAATTTAAAAAAAAAACAAAGTGATGGTGGTCACAAGTTCGATAATTCACAATTTCTTACTCATTTTAAAAAATGTGGCATCTCTTTTCAAAAATCGTGTCGGGAAGCCCAACAACAAAATGGTGTGACCGAAAGGAAACATCGTCATTTAATTGAACTGGCTCGCACCATGCTTATTGTATCCAATCTTCCGTCACGGTTCTGGGTTGATGCTGTCAATACGGCTGTATACATCATCAACCGATTACCTACATCGGTTCTTGATACTCACTCCTTTTAAAAAATTGTTTCATAAACCGCCTGATTACTGTTTTTTGGTGTGAATGTTTTCCCAATTTCACAACAAAACCTTCGAATAAATTGACTGCTAGATCTATCAGATGTTTCTTCTTAGGATATGTTTCTGGACACAAGGGATATCGTTGTCTAGATCCAGTCTTCGGTCGTGTTTACGTTAGTCCTAACGTTCAAGTTCATGAAACCATTTTTACATATCATCAATTGGTTTCCCCAGGGACTACCGAATCTCCTACCCAGGATTACTCGATCTTCATTGCTCCTTGGTCCTTGTCAAATGTGATCTCATCCACACCTTCTACACACCATCCTTGTGCTTCCACAATCCCTAGTGTGTCCACCGAACCTGGAACCGCTCAACCTGTATCTCTATTGTCGAGTTCCAGCAGGTCACCATCTGAGTCTGTTGTTGGTTCTATACCAGCTTCCGCACCCTCCTCACTGTCACCACGGCATCGACACCTCCACCATTTCCTGTCACCACAACATCGACACCTCCAAAGTCTCCACAGTCTTCGATGCCTCCACGGTCCTCGCCACTTGTGTACGTGTCACCTACACCAATCGTTGAACCCCCACTACCGCCACTTGTATCACATCAAACCAACACCCATCATATGGTCACTCGTGCCAAAAGTGGCATCACAAAACCCAAGATTGTCTTTAATTTAAACACCATCGTCATGAATCGCGATCCAACATGTTTTTCCCATGCATTTAAACACACTAAATGGCGAGATGCAATGGCCGAAGAATTTAATGCACTAATTGCAAATAAAACATGGGATTTGGTCGGTTCTAAATGGATTTACAAGACTAAACATAAATCTGGTGGTACTGTTGAGAGGTATAAGGCTCGATTAGTGGCACAAGGTTTTAACCAACAAGCTGGAGTAGATTTTTCTGAGACTTTTAGTCCTGTTGGGTGTTCGACTACTGTTCGTTTAGTCCTTTCCCTTGTTGTCTCGTTTGGCTGGATGGTTCGTCAACTGGATGTCAAAAATGCCTTTCTTCATGGGCATCTCATAGATGAGTTATATATGAAACAACCTCTAGGTTTTGTTCATCTTGATTTTCCCAATCATGTATGTCACTTGAAAAGGGCGATTTATGGCCTTAAACAAACTCCCAGCGCATGGTTTCATCGTTTTAGTAGTTTTCTATTGCAACTGGGTTTCATTGCTTGTGGTTTATCTGCTTCTCTATGTTGATGACATTATTGTCACCGGTAACTCTCCATCGTTAATCACAAAACTGATCATCCTCTTAGCAACTCAGTTTTCTATAAAAGATTTAGGTGATCTTCACTATTTTTTGGGTGTCTAGGCGGTGCGCACATCAAAAGGTCTTTTTCTATCTCAATACAAATATGTTACATACCTCATTCGTAAGTTCCATCTTCATACATCAAAACCAGTGCGCACCCCTCTTCCATCTCGTACCACCCTTTCTCCTTCTGATGGAGAGCTGTTAGCAGATCCCACTAAGTATTGCAGTATGGTAAGTGCTTTACAATACTTGACTATGACTAGACCTGATATTGCTTACGTTGTACACTTAGTATCTCAATTTATGCATGCACCTCGTACTTCTTATTTGTTTGGTTGTCAAGCACATATTCAGGTACTTGCAGGGCACTTCCGATCATGGATTATGGATACGACCTACATGCGATTTCTCTGTCATGATTGTGTACTCAGATGTGAATTCGGCAAGTTGTCCAAACACTGACCGATCCACCACAGGTTATGCAATTTTTCTAGGTCCTAACCTCATTTCATGGAGGTCAATGAAACAACCCACGGTATCCAAGTCTTCTACCGAAGCGGAGTATCGGTCAGTGGCTTATACTATCCAAGATACAATATGGATACGATCTCTTCTTGCATAATTGGGTATTTTAATCAAGCAAGTTGTTCGGCTATATTGTGACAGTGTCTTTGCTTCTTATTTAACGGTTAATCCGGTTCAACATGATCGTAGCAAACATATCTCCATTGATTATCATTTTGTTCAAGAATAAGTTGCTCATGGTGATTTACAAGTGCGCTACGTTCCAACTCAGTTACAACTTGCAGACATCTTTACAAAAAGCTTGTCTGACCAACGTTCCAATCTGCATGTGTAATAGTGTAACTATAAGGATTGTAGTTATAAGGGTCATTGTGTAAATATATAAACCCTAATGTACCTTCTCTGTTATAAACACATAGTGTGTGGCTCCCTACTGGGCAAGCCATCATATTACCTACACAGATTATAATGGTATAATTTGTAAAAAAAATTACAATTTATAATGTATTTTAGTTAATCCATGATTGTGTATTTTTTTTTAATATGATAAAGATGTAAAATGAAAAATAAAAATGTAAGGAACATAAAACAAATTATTCGTATATATTTATGATATTTAATGATATGATTAAATCCAAAAATATTTAATATTTGACTCATTTCGAAGGTATTGATGAGACGATTACAATGATATAATTTGTATAAAAATGTATTTTTAATACATTTTAGTTCATATACGATTAGTTATGTTAATATGATAAGGGTATAAAATAAAAAATAAAAAATAGGGGATTAAAAATAAATTTAATAATTACAAAGGTATTAAGTGTAACTTATTAATTAAAATGAAAAATTTTGAACTGTCAGGGTGCGTTTGGTACACTGGACAGAACATAACATAACAGAACAGAACAGGGATCACTGTCCCACGTTTGGCAAGACTTTTATGCGGAATAGACAGGAACAAAGTGGAACAGACATGTTCCACCCCCACCCCATGGAACAAGGTGGAACAGACTTATGTTTTACCAATATAACCTCAAAATAAAATCTAATTCTCTTCTAAAACATCAAATACACATTCTATTTTATATTTTATTCATTCTTTATATTTTATTTAATGTATTTTATCTAATGTCTGTTTTGTTCTGTCCAGTTCTGTCTACCAAACGATGAACAATTGTTCTGTCTTGTTCTGTTATGTCTTGTTCTATCTTGTCTGCGTACCAAACGCACCCTCAAGGTGTTGGATAGAACTTAATAAGTTGTACATTTTTCTTTAAAGTGTGTAACTCTTAAATTTTCAAGATAACCTTAATAGATTTTTTATAATATAGTATAGATTATATATGAACTAGAAATTTAACGTCATAAGTCAAAAACGCTATAGTGTTGTCGTGACTCCTAACGCTTAAGGCTTAGACCATCCACACACCTGCAAGACCTTACTCATTTCACAAGTGCCACATCAGCTTTGCAATAACATCTTTCACACACATGCAAAACCAAACTCCTTTCTAAACTAATAAATTATAATATAAATAGTTATAAAATAAATAATATAGATAATTATAATATAACTAATAAATTAATTATAAAATATAGACAACTAAAATTTTACTTTTGTTTTCTTTTAATATATTTTGTGTAAATATAATTTAGCAGTTTAAATAAAAAACATTGCATAAAAATATCATTTTTTTAAATAAAGCATGGGTAAGAAATTTTAATAAAAATATTAAAAAAATAATGTTCAAATAAACTAATAAATGAATTAAATTTAATAAACATATTAATAATAATTAATGTTTAAACAAACAAACAAACTAATTAAATTAAAAAATGTGTTTGTTTAATATATTTAATTTGTTGAAAGGCCTTGCAAGTTTAGCAAGATGGGGATGGTCTTGCAAGACAAATGGCATGTCATGTCATCTTGCAAGGGCTTTTGCAAGACGTGTATGGATGCTCTTAGTTTCATCGTCACACCACGTCTCATGTTATATAGAACCTTGAAACTGATATATGAACCTCAATACATAAATATCATGAAACTGTTAAGGTAACTAAGTGTATAAAGACATAACTAAAGAAATTTTTGAGTAGATTATTAAAATAAATATATCATTTTATCTTATTTATTTGTTATAAAAAAAATCAGAAGTTTGTTTTGAGAAAATAACAAATTGATTTTCCAAAACATAGATGGTCATGATTGAATGTATACAAAAATAAAATAAACATGATAATTCCAATAAATAACGTCCTACATACTAAAATGACTATTAAGCACTCATAATTAAATTTAATAATAATAATAAAATGAATAAGAAAACGTGATTGGGGGTTTTGGTTTGCACCGGAGGCTGGGCCGTCCGTGGGGAGGGCGGGTTGGGCGCACGTCCAAAGTCCAAAAGAAGTACGGGCCCAAAATTTTTAAGTATGTACTATATACTAGAAGTTAAAAAATTTATAAATAAAAAAAAAACCAAAAAATTTAGTATATAATAGGACCCAAAAAAGAATTAAACATTATATTAAGGGCCCAAACATCTATTAATTAATTACATTGGACAATAAAATTTGTAAAAAGTTAATTGGCTGTTCATTTGCTTATTATTTCTTTAAGTTTTTTTATCTAATACTAGTATCTAGGGCTGTAAACGAACAGAACGTTCAGTGAATCGTTCGTGAACTGTTCGGCGGGAAGTTCGTTTATGTTCGTTTATTTAATAAATAAACGAACATGAACACGTTTTTTTGTTCGTTTAGTTAAATGAACGAACATGAACAATGGTCTCGTTCGTTCATTTATGTTCGTGAACGTTCGTTCATTTATGTTCGTTAATGTTCGTTCGTTTATGTTCGTTTACGTTCGTTTATGTTCGTTTACGTTCGTTTATGTTCATTTATTTCCGTTTATGCTTGTTTATATATAAACATGTTTATATAATATAAAATTAATGTGTAAAATCATCAAGTAAATTGATCTTTTAGAATTTATTTTTCATACCTCCTAAGTTAACCCGGTTTTTCATTTTGTTCATTTGGGTTCGTTCGTTTATGTTCATTTAAGTTCGTTCGTTTACGTTCGTTTATCTCTTAATGAACGAACATAAACGAACACGAACAAACAAAAATTCTTAACGAACGAACATGAACACAAAAAATCTCGTTCGTTTACCGTTCGTGTTCGTTCGTTTGTTCGGTTAAGTTAAACGAACGAACATGAACAAGCCCCCGTTCGTGTTCGTTCGGTTCGTTTACAGCCCTACTAGTATCTAAAAATTGTTTTTGCCTAGAAACCTCGATATATATACTTCATTACCCATCTTCCACATACTCTTTTGATTATTCCATCCACATGAATTTTATTTTTGTGATAGAATATAGTAGATTTCTTCTTATTAACTAAGAAAAGTCCTACCTATTGAAAACAATTATCAACTATATGAGACGACCCAAAATATATCTATATGCAGGATTTTAAAACTATCTTCTTTTTTTCATACATTATTGACTCATTATTCTCAAATATTAAGTGCATGAATCTTAAGTACTTTCTTATCTCTACAACGAGAATTGATTCTCAAACTATAATACCAACATGGACTTTTGATGACATCCTCCTTGCCATTGGTGACAATTCTAGAGCTCCTAAGAGACTTGCTCATCGGTTGGCTTTGGCGGCGTCGATTTATTTTATTTGGCAAGAACGAAACCGTCGCATCTTCACCATTTTATTGTAAACAATTCAATATACGTCAACCATTTTATTGTAAACAATTTCTTTTGTCCAAAAAAAAAATTGCTGCGTATTAACAATTGAAAAGCACAATTCTTTTGATTGAATATGTCATTTTAATTATGTGAATTCAAATACACTTTATTGCAAATACATGTGAATATGTCATTTTAATTATGCATGTTAATCATATTTATTTATTAGGATCGTTTCGAGTTTACATGCTATTTTTATGGGATTATTTATTGTATTTATTAAATAATGTTAATTTAGTTTAATTATGGTTTTATTTTGAATTAATTAAAAAACATTTGCATGTTTATCTTAGTTTTTATATTCCAAATATTTATCTTAATCCAAAATAGTTATAATTAAATTCAAATGTTTATCTTGACATGAGTTCCTACTCATTTTTCTCAATCTTATAATTAAATTTGGAAGTTACACTTCCACCCCCATATATTTTGGTATTTTACCAAAAGCTCCAAAAATAACATAAAAATGTTAAAATATTAATCAAATGTTTATCTTGATCATGAGTTCCTACTCATTAATTCCAATCTTATAAATAACTTTTGGATGTTACACTTCCAACCCCCTAATATTTCGTCTTTTAAAAAGATCCATAAATACCATTAAGTTGTTAAGAGTTTGAATTTGACTTTATGTCAAAACTAATATTGATTTCTCTAATGACAAAATCTCTAAAAATACTATTAAGATATTAAAACTTTAAAATTGGCTTCATATGCCAAACTCATATTCATTTTGGCCTATTGCCAAAAGTTCTATAATTAACAATGTTATATTCAAATTAATTAAATCACAATATATCGATTTGGATTTTGTCAAACGGGCGTAAATAGCCCTAAGGTTTGTAGAGACTTAAGAAATCCAAGTGATTCCCCTACTACCTAGAGATCCAATAGATTGAGTGGTTTCTCTTCCCAAATTGATGAAGTATTATCAACAAAATGTAAGCATACAAAAATCCAATACTATTATGATAATGAAATTTCATGCATAACATAACAAGTATAAACCATAATTTACTATCTTAGAAAGTAATATGTTCTCCATTTTCTACGACATCTTTGAATCAAAAGTACTTGATTACCATAAGATAGGTTCGGAAAAACACAAGAAAATACGCAAAAGTCATCGAACCATTTTAACCCTAAAGGAAAAAAACACTAGATGTTAAGATACAATTAAATACTTTAAATTTTTTGAGATACATCAGTCACAACCTTCAGAGAGAATAACTAGAAACCCACAAGAACCGTGGGTAGTCCCAAAAAGGAAATTCGGGAATATTCAGTACCATATACTTCTCAAACTAATCATACAGTGGAAAGAAACCTACTTACTTGATTACAAGAAGGTAACTGATTTTGACAAAGAAATGTATTGTATCAAAATGCATCTCAATCTTTGTGGCAAGGAACTCACAAAAGATTATGCGAATCATAACATCTTTTCATCTTTCCTATATCACCAATCATACTAATGAAACAGTATAAGCTGCAATATAACCTTTAACAAACTCATTAACTTAATGCAAGTGGCTAAGAGTTGTAGCAATGTTTTTTTTAACAACGCTAGACATGTCCGGATAAAGAAAATTCTTGAGGCAAGCGTTGGAGGTGGAAAGACCTCCAAAGGATAGTGAGTTAAACATATTGATCCACACACATATGCTAATTATGGACAAGGTTGTGGAAAGGGTCAAATTCATGGAAAGAGTCAGGAACGAACTCCTAATAGAAAATGAAACAAGTTATAAATGAACTATGTCATATCTAAGATTGGTTAAGTACAAGTTTATTTGAATATACTTTAACTCTCAAATTAATTGCATTTGCTTATATATACACATGAGTTTATAGCCATTATAAATGTAAATAAATACATCAAAAACAAATGCAAAACTCTCAATGTTCTTCATTCCATGTAGGAATGTATCGAGGAGAACTTGATTGTTTTTGTGGCATCTCATACAATCTTAAGAAATAGATTATTATTCATTGAATTAATTATTTTAATTCCTCCAAACACTTAGACGATGGACTGTCACTCGTTGCTTAATGACACAAGATCAATACTAAAACACTATATTAATAGGAACCTTGTTAAGATATTCGTATCAATGAGAAATCATATTATAAGAATGGAAATGGGTATATGTACATCAACTCTAATGATATTAAAGCAACGTATATTAGAGAATTTAATGTATCAATTTAATGGATTATCTATGTCATTAAATCATATTTTGTCACCAATAAAGAACTTTGGGATAATGACACATATATGTTTCGGCATGACCACGTGGGACACCATGGTCATGACATAGTGATCCATGTATTGCAAAATACACTTAGATACATTTTCTTTCGAGTGAAAGACAAAACGAGGGAATTAACCAAATTGCAACTGTTGACTTCTACTGCACAAGAAGCAACACCGCCATCATAATATGCCCTCTCTAATACCTAGAAATTTTGTATACCCTGATCCTTAGACAATACAGGAATGAGACCATCCTAAAGCTAAGGACATAATATCAAAATATTTCATTCTTACAACGAATACAAGGTGATATTTATGGACATAAACATCTAGAATGCGGACCATTAAAGTACTTTATGGTTCTGGTTTTGACACGATGAACACGTGTAATATTATTGTCCACATGAAATGTTGCACTCCTAGCACTAGTTATACGTTTATGGACTAACCACCCTGATTTTATCATCAAGTCTGCATGACTTAAAATGCTGGAGAATTTACATCATAAGGATTTGATGATTATTACATATAGAGATTAATGTAGAGTTTCCTATACCCCTTATGTATATATAAAATGGTCTTGTAGAATGATAAAAGTTGTCATCAAAAGAATATAGATGGTATCTAGGGCATTGGTTATGCGCACCAATTTATCCAGATCTACATGGGGTTATGCAATATTACATGCAACTTTACATATTCGTGTTTAGACCCACAACCAACCAACCAATCTCATGCGTACCAGTTGGTAACTGGATATAAGCCTAATGTTTTACATTTACGTATGTTGGGTTGTGTTGTATATGTGCCAATTACGCCCCCACGGCGTTCCAAAATGGGTCTTAAAGACGATTCATCAAATGTTGGATATTAATCCCCAACAATTTTCCGCTAATTAGAACCCTTGACGAGTGATCCCTTTACCGCTAGATTTGCGGGTTGTCACTTTGATGAGACAACCTTCCTGTCGTTAGGGGGAGATAGGAAAAAGGATTTTCCATGGGAACGACAGGAAATGTCATTGAATATTTCAATTGTGTCTCATTTTGATCCCCAAAAACTTCACAACGTAAAGTTGAAGTCAAACAAATCACACTCGATACCTGATACGTTTAATATTATCTAGAGTGACAAGATCACATATACGAGCTGCAAATATACTCGCAAGGTCAAAAGTCCCCAAACAAGGGCACAACGTTGCTGGAAGTACGTTGCAATCATACATGGTGGAGGTGTGGTTGAGGTCGTAGCTCCCAAAAGGAAATGGGGGAAGCTACTTGGTTCGATAGATACTCATCTAAAGGAAGAGTAGAGTAAGGCACAACTATATATCATCAATACATGAGATTATCTCTGATTAAATCTATGTCTATGAATCATTATTGGAGGACGCTCCGAAGTTAATATTGATTCCAGAAATCAAAGAAATCTCAAATGAATATGAGTCGATGGACAGATCATACATACTCAATGATGATATATTTGCATATATCGTTGCTTATGAGATAACAGAGCACGATGTCATCGAACCATGCTCAGTTGAAGAATGTCAACAAAGAGAAAATTGTCCTAAATGAAAAGAAGCAATCCAGGATAATTATTTGACAAATGAACAGGTATTTGGTTCGGTAGTGCTAACCGACCAAGTGTAAAGCCTGTAGGACATCGATGAATCATTTGCCAGGGAAGCGTAATGAGAATAATTAAGTCATATAAGGCTTTCCTTTGCGCAAGGTTTCTCACAACGCACTGGATTGACCACAATAAGACTTACTCTCTCGTGATGGACAACGTTTTGCTAATTAAATTAGCCAAGTAGTTTCCGAAGGACTGGAAATTGCAGCTCAACGATGTAGTTACTACATATCTCTATGGGGATCTAAATTCAGAGATATATAAAAGTGCTTGATGGCATTATACCAATATCAAGTAACTCTAAACCATGAAATGCGTTTACAATAAAATTGAAACACTCACTTTATAGATTAAAGCAATCTATGCGGATGTGGTATACCCGCCTGAGTGAATACTTGATTGGGAAACGATATATAAGAACGATGAACTGTGCCCTTGCGTATTTGTTTAAGAAAAAAGGTTCCAGATTTTATAGTATCTCTATATATCGATGTTATGAACATAATAGACACTTTTGATGAAATAAGAGAAAACACAAGTTATTTGAAATCTGAATTTGAGATAAAAGATCTTGGGAAAACTTGGTTTTGTCTAGATACTTGAGCTACGACACCAAGTTTGTGGAATATTGATCCACCGATCCGCATATGTCTAGAATATGATCAGGCGACCTAATATGGACAAAGCGCATCCGATTAGCACTCCCATGATCGGTCAAAGTGTTGGATATAAGGAAAGATCCATTTTCGTCTAAAGGATGAGGACGAAGAGGTGTTGGGAGATGGAATTCCATACCTAAGTACAATAGGCGCATTATTGTACTCAACATAATACACTTGACCGTATATTGTACTTCTCACTGAACTTGTCAGGTAGATTTAGCTCAGCGCCAACGCAACGTCATTGGAATAATTTCAAATTAATCTTTTGGCACCATTGACGTGGGCTTATAATTCCCCTACGGAGAAAAATGGATTGATAATGAAACTTCAATACCTGCTTAGATTGTGAGCAGCAAAAGTACTGACTTATAGAAAAACACGAAACAATGTCTTGGTATATATTTGCTGATATTAGGTATATGTTTGACTCATATAAAGGTTGTTCCCAAAATGGATAAGGAATTATCATATGGAACATGCCGATTGCTTGGAAGTAAACTAAGCAAACCCTTAATAGCTATCTTTTTATATTATCAACAATCTTACTCTCCATGAGACTATTCAAGAGTGTATATGGTTAAGGACTATCATTACACATATAAGAGGAGCTGGTAATTTTAAGTTTAACCACTATACAACTTGCATGAATGGAAACAATGCATCATGTATCGAAGAAATGAAAGTAAGATATATCAAGGGTTATAACACAAAGCATACTTTGCTTAAGTTTTTATATAATCAATTCTCCTCAAAATTAAAGTGAACTGAATAAAATGCGAGGAAAATGTGACATGTTTGTTTACCAAATCAATACGTAAAACCATATTTGGGAAACATTAAGTATTAAAATGGAAATGTTTTAAACCTCATTTGATTAATGCACGAATCAGGGGGAGTGGTAGACAAAATGGGGGCGTCTACTATATATGTAATATTGGTATGTTGTGCTCTTTCCTTGGTGTAAGGTTTTAGTGAGGCAACAGTTTATATACCATCATGCTTTCTTAACTCTTTATGGTTAATGTACGAATATAAGAGAAAATTAGACTAAAGTAAAAGTCTATGTATTGCAAAAAAACTGGTGCGTTGTACTCTTTTCTTCGTCCTATTTTTGTTTTTTTCCCACTGCGTAAGGTTTTAACGAGACAACAATTGTGCACCACCACTTCTTTAACTCGGCACAAGGGGGAGTGTTGTAGGATAAGTGTGTCATCGTCTAAAGGATATGACGATATAGAGAGAGATAAACATATTAGAGATAGGTTAGATCATATATCTCTTATAGTTATCTACTTGTATCTCATCCCTATTTAAAGGGCTTATGATTAATGAGAATTACGATTCATTCTATCTATTATATTCTTGTTCTGTTTCGTTTTTCCTTCAACAGATCTCAAATTAAAATTAATAAAACATTCGTTTTTTCATATAATTTGTCATACTTTTATGGCAATTCATGACATTCTCATGTTCTCGTAAGCCAAAATTATGCGTAAATTGCAGGTCATGCAAGACATACCGTTCTTTAAACCAAAATTAAAACGTAAATTGCAATTTCTCATGCTATTACAATGCAAGTTTTTTCGTCGCGCAAAAATTGTGCGTCCGTAAAGCATTGTACAGTGCGATTTATAAGATCAAAAATGATCATTCATCTATGTTTTACAGGGAGATGCTAAAGATATATATTATTGCCTGCTAAAATAAAAGACAATAATAATACTTGCGACTTTGGAGTTGCTATATACAGATACGCATTCCTTTGGCTTCAATGACATATTAGCGCAAAGACGGCCATCCGAAAGGCCTGCAAAGTCTCTTTTCATGCCCATGATGACGATTTTGATATTCAAATAATTGATTTTCTCGTTCGTAATTTTGGATACCGCACTCTATAAAAGAGTGGTGATAGTAATGATCCAAAACTGGTTGTGGACCATCGTATCATTTTACGTTGATGGCTGCAGCCATAGTTCTTAACTTCTGAGAAATTTCTGAAAAGGATGGTCTTTCTGCGGGATCAGCAGACCAACAGCTTCCCATTAAGGCCTTCCATTCAGGATCACACCATGTTGGGATCGTTGGACGTAAAGAGTTGTTCACAATTCCTCCTGCAAGAGACATATCATATTCAAATAATAAACATGAAATCTTTTCTTTTCCCAACATAGCATATATCTATATCTATATATATATATAGGGACAGGTTCATGGGAAAACCGCAAAAAAATTAAAGAAAAAAAAACTGAAGAACACCCTATACAACTGTTCATCTGGACAGTATGCACATGTGCATACATGTAATTTGTGACATGCACACATGCATATGCACCATGTGCATACAAACGCGTATAAATATCAAAAAAACAACTCCAATTACTTGTATGCACATGTGTATACCGTCCAGATGAACGGTTACCAGGGTGTTCCTCAGTTTTTCATAGTTTACTAATTCAACTTATTTATGGGTATTATGTACCAATTGCCATTTAAGAGCTGCTTGGGTAATAAGTTCTTTATCATTTACCCTTGACCTCCCTATATTTATACTTTATCCCCTCCTCTGCGATTACCACACCCAAATATCTTTTTATCCTATGCTTCTGTTCTTCACTTCCCATTGTTGTTTAGTACTTCCTCCATCCTAGAATAAATGTCCACGTTTCTATTTTAGTTTGTCCTCAAATAAGTGTACACTTCCAAAAGTAAGTGTCAACTTTCCAATTCTACCCTTAACTATGAGATGGAGAAATTCATTATTTTATATATTATCAAGGGTAAAACTTCATTTAGTTAATTGAAAAGTGTAATAGTGACACATTTCTAAAACTGTGTGCCTTTTCATTTAGTTTTGGACAAAGAAAGTAACACATGACCACAAACCAATACGAATATGAAGCACGTACCAATTATGGAAGCGCAATGCATATCTCCGTAAGGTTCATCTCCAGTGAGCAATTCCCACATAACAATACCGAATGAGTAAACATCAATCTGGATAGTGGAAAAAAAAACAAATAAATAAATGATTATATAAGATAAATAATTTCAAAGAAAGTATACAACAGGAAAAATGGTTGTTTTAGTAATTTCACGCAAGGTACCTTTTCGGTTACCATGTGACTTTTGCCACTAAGCAGCTCAGGTGCCATCCAGGGTAGTGTTCCTCGAACACCTCCAGACACCAAAGTATGTTGTTTTACCTTCGATAAGCCAAGATCCCCAATCTAGAAAGATTCACATTACACAGACAAACATACATAAATCTCAACAACATCCTCTAAGCAAACATAATATATATATATATAGGGTACAAATCAAATACAAACCATGTATTTGTTGCACCCCTTACAAACCACAGTCTGCATATGTGCAGACTGCATCTGCATATATGCATTGTCCCATATGAATGTATGTCCATTATATGTATATTCTTGCACGTATTCATATGCATATATGCAGAACCAGTCTGCATATGTGCAGACTGTGGTTTGTAAGGGATGCAACAAATGCAAGGTTTGCATTTTACGGAGCCTCTATATATATATATATATATATATATATATATAGAGAGAGAGAGAGAGAGACAATCAAATACAAAGGTTACAAACCAATCTCCACCATCCATCTAGTTTAACGAATATCTAGTTTGATAAATATTACTGTTTCCTAATATAAAGTGTTCATCATAATTAATGAACTTTAATCATCTTCCATAAATATTCAAATCATAATAAATGATCTCTAATCATTTCCATAAATATCGTAATTGATTGGTTTGTATGGTTTGTAACCTTTCCATGATTTGTAATTGGTTTATCCTATTTCCATGATTTGTAATTGATTTATCCTATATCCTATATATATAGGTGGGGTTTAAACAAGAACACCCCTGTTTTACGAAAATGCAAGAACATTCTGGGCCTCCAAATTATTTAGACCATAATAAAAATTAGAATAAAGGAAAATAAACTAGTATTTATCAACAAAATTTTGTTATCTCAGATTTGTCCCTTAAACGATGCTAGTATAACCCGGAGGCTTCTTATGCTGATGCCTGCATTGTCATGATGATGTGATTTTGTTGCGACAATAATGTGATATTGCTTTGATAAATCAAAGTCTTCTTATGATGTGATTTTGCTGTGATAATGATGTGAAAATGTTGCGATAATGATGTAATTTTGCCGTGATAAATCGAAAACCAATGATGATCACGTCCACAATCATCAGCTTTGTCTGTTCATTATGTAATTTGCAATTTTCTTCTCATTTTACCTCGTATGCCTCCAATGTTCCTTAAAAAGGTAAATATTTATGTAATATTTTACAGTTCCCTCAATCCTTCTAAAACTGTAACTTAAAACAGAATGATGGGCTTACAAGTGTTCTCGCATTTGCGTAAATCATAAGCGTGTCCTCGCTTGAACCCTTCTCTCTCTCTCTCTCTCTCTCTCTCTCTCTCTCTATATATATATATATATATATATATATATATTGAAATGAATGCTACAACATAACATACCTTGCAAATTGGTCGGTGTGGATCTCTCATATTTACTAGTAGATTTTCACATTTTAGATCAAAATGCACGATATTCTTTCCATGCAAATATTCCATTCCAAAAGAAGCATCCATAGCTATGATAAGTCTCTTACGGCGATCAATAGTTCTGTCACCAACAGTAATTAATGCAATCAGTCCCATAATAAATGCAATGTTAGAGATACTCTAATGGAAGTGTTTGCCTATTACTCCCTCCCCAAAATAAGTGTCCACTTTCAAAAGTAAGTAAACCTATTTTCCGATCAATGCTATTGATGTTTTCTAATAAGAATAAAACTGTCATTTAGTTGATTTAAAAATGTAATAATTATACATTTATAAAACTATGTGTCTTTTTCATCATGGACATTTTTGGGACAGAGGGAGAACTTAACGATCTACAAGGCCCCTCAACAATGACAAAATAAAGTAATCTTGAAGACCACAATCAATGCTATTGATGTTTTCTAATGATTACAAAGAATAACTCTAGACGGAACTTTGTCAAAGAAAAGGGAAACATTGGCAGTTAGATTCAGATTCTTCAAAATAAGACTCATGAAAACACGCCTTCTTGATGGAAAGGATCTTGGAAAAAGAAAAAATGAGAAGATGCCAATTGACAACACATAAAGCAAAATTGGTACCTGTCTTTTTTCTGTAAGAACTGCTTCAGAGATCCGTTAACCATGAACTCTGTTACAGTTGCCAAAGAGCCATCTGGCCCATCACGAACTATACCATAGAAAGAGACGACATTTGGGTGGTGCAATGAACTTAAAATCAGCGCCTCCTTCCAAAAATCTGCAATCTGCATGCATATAAAATAGATGGGAAATTAAGCAGATCCTAATAGAGCAGAACCACCGCTGCAAAATGAAGGAAAAGACAACTTTTTGATATAGAGGCTCCAAGAGCTAGATTCGACACATAGGACGTAAACTTTATCAAACTCAACAACAGAGCAAACGCTTACCCGGTAAGCACTAAACAGTAAGAGTCAACACTCTAACTTACTTTACCAGGTACGATTGTATTGTAGCCCATTGGAACGGTACCAGGTAAGCGCTTAATTTACCCGGTAAGCGCTTACCAGGTAAGAGTCGTCACCCTCACTTACCGGGTAAGACTCTCCATCCTTATCATCGCTCTTATCGGGTAGGATTCTCCACCCAACCAAGGGACTATTCTTTTCAGCCATGAATTACTTTGTCAAATCAACATTAATTATTGATAGTTCCATTTATATGAACTACGTATCAACTGAAAGTGATTGTTGTAGAAACTTGACAAACTATGAACTTGCAGAGAGAGAACAATGGCCCCCTACTAGTGATGTTAACTTTGTCTTCTTTCATATCTGTAGTTTGATTCTTCAAACATAGTGTATGGATCTTGATGATTATTGGGTGCCCCTAATTCTTAATTTTAAGATTTAGACAATAAGGACTTAAATTGCCAACAGATGCGTGTTATTTTTAGTCCATTCATTTGCATGTCAGCAAAATTAAGGCTAAAATTTAAAGATACAAGGCCTAGAGTCGGAACAAAGCAATGAATTCTTTACTCTTCAGAGTTAGCACCACTATGCATGTAAACGTAAAACAAGCTAAGGCTCAAGCTTTAAAAGAAATATTTTAAATATGCCATATATGGTAAGTGAATTTAATAATTTTGATAACTAGAAACTATGAAAACGCCAAATTAATTGACAGTATCAATATTTCTGATTTGGTAAATCAGGATTAAGGGGGTAATACGTGAGGCCATGCTAGCCAAGCTACTATATCCACGAAAATGGAAGTAAATAAAATGTCTCTGGGAATAACCCTCTTAACTACACACTGCTTCAGACTTCAGAGTTCAGAGTAGGGGTGTAGCGAGAAATGAGCAAGGGCAAAGTTGTCATTCCCTTAGGTGAAAATAATCAAGGAACTTTGCACTCAATGGATAATCAAAAAGAGTATACAACAGCTGGAAGTTACAGCATTATATAGGAACTGGGATAGTTAGGTGATGTCCAAAGTAAAAGGATTAAATATTGAATGCATTTAGGAAACTAAGGGATTACTTGATGAAAAAAATAGAGAAAACGGGTTTTGAGTGATGGCATGGCATGCAAGAAAAGATGAGACCTAGGAATGGGTGGGTGGTACCATAACAGACGAGCTTAAAACACATAGTTAAGATTAAAAGAGAAGGATATAATCACATTACAAAACTATCAATTTCAGCACGGGAGTATGAATGTCATTAGCGTTTAGTGAACATGGCTTGGGTGGATCTATGAAAAAGATGATTCTTGGTAAGACCTAGAAGAAGTCGTTAGAGAATACCTAGCAACATGATAAATTATGGGAAGGGGTCTTAATGGTCTTGTAGATATGCTTTGGAAGAATTTCATGGGGCTTTTGGCAGGAGAAGAAATTTTTAGCTGCGGTAATTAAGTTTTGTAGAAAAATTAAACATGATGCGGATGGGACTATTTTGATAAGTTGTTTGTAGAAAAATTGCGAGGTGCAGGGGAACTTGACGATTCTTGCTAATAGAAGATTTGTACATAGAATCAAAGTGCTGGAAGAAGGCACAAAGATAAATGAAGATAAGTAAAGCTCAAGGAGCAGGTAATATTCCTTTAGGCGTTTGAATATGTAGGCAGAGCATGACTAACCAGAGTATTTAATGTCAGAGGACGTGTGACAAATTTAGGAAAAAAATACAATATATCACGAATTGCTTGAATTACCAAGCTGAGCCATATGATGAAACTATTAAGAGTTAAGACTGATGTTCTGGAAAACTAATTTGGTTTTGGGTTGGGGATATCTCAACAGCAGAGACTATTTTCTTAATCTACGGAGAAATATAGGAGACACAAAAAGGATCCGCAAACAGTTTTTATTGATCATGAAATGATAGGATGCTAAGAAGGGAGAATAATAAATCCCTACAGTGTGTGTTAAATGTTCATGTAATTATAGTTATGATGATCTCAAGGTAACATATATGCAACACGGAGACGCATGTTTTTGTAGGGTTACACCAAGGGTGAGCCTCAAGTCTTGAGCTTTTTGATTTAGTTTAGATGAGCATGAGCTCACAAACAACATATGATAAACGGTGTGCATAATTCATCAATGACGTAGCATTGATTGATGGTAGACATACAAACTGAAAAACACTTGGGTATTATGTCATTCATTGATGATATAGTGTTGATTAATGAGAGTAGACAAGGACCTAGGCTTAAAGGAAGACTATGCAATATAAAGATTTCAATTTATGTTCAAATAAATGGAGTGCATGAACTGAAACTACAGTGGTGTTGGATAGAGAACTAAAGATGCATCAAGTATACCCAACGAAGTAGTTAAAAATAATATCTTCCAACAGCTAGGAAATATTTATAAAATACTGAGAAATATGAGGATTTTAATCGTAGGATTAGAGCATGTGCTGTAAATCGCAACAAGTTAAGTATTCAGTTTTTTTAAGTGTTGAAAGGTAAGTTTCAACATCAATAACACATTCAATGATTTGCGAGGGGAATGCTTGCAAAAAAAAAACTACACACAGAAATCTGACTTTTTTCCAGAAATGGATGTGAATGTTGAGATGCATGTTCACATTTGTGTCACATACACTTACTGATACGATTTAAATGAGGAAATACGTAAGATTGAGGTGGCATTAATTAGTAATATACTTACCATTATAACAAATAAATTATGCACATTTGTCCATGATTACATAGAAACATACATATGTTGCTTTTCCTAATTTGAATGTTATTACCTCTTCTAGTGATACATAATTTAGATTTTTGATAGTATATGCAATTGGCCAAGTCATTTGCACAAACTGTAATATTATCTTAGAGAAAGAAGTTGCTCTATAATTATTATTATTTTTTACTTTAGAATCACCCATCAACAAATCCTTATATTTTTACTTGATTCTTGAATATGTGTTGCAATTCCTACTAATTCAGCTCCAAAATAATACATACTGGTTCTACATTATGCTTCAAATCAAAAATCAAATCTACTATTAGGGCTAAATCAAATTGCACCCTCTCACCAATTGGAACCTAATGACGAAAGAAGTCTCTTCTAATTAATCTTTCTTTTTGGAAAGTCTCACTAGATTAATTGGACATTTGAGTCATATCAAACTATAAAAACCATAGTAATCCATCTTAATTAAATGTAACTAGATAAAATTAGCATTAATGACTGCTTTGATGGGAAACAAGAAAATCGAAAGGAAAACATACTCCTTTTCCTCATAAAAATTGCAACATCTCTATTTTGGAAATATTTGCAAGTTACCTATTTCCATACCCATCATTACAGACATAACTATGCTTCATTCTCATCCACAAGATTTGTTTTAACTCATATGTTGAAGGAAAATTTGGACACTTAGTTAATAATCAACAACTTTATCTCATAGAACAAGGGATTAATTCATAAAGGCATTATGGATCCATATGTTAAAAAGGGAGCACATGAGCTACAACTAAATGCAATTAACTACGAACACAAATGTAAACTAACTAAAGACATTGTTGTCATATGCTAGAAGATCTGTCCATTTAGGTTATCCATTTGGAACAGTAATTTCCATCAGTTCATTAAGTTACCATTGCAAACTGCTAAAAGTAATCGATAAACTAACAAGCAAATAACACAAACCTTCAACGTATAACTTTCATAAAAGATGTCAACTAGTTAGAAAAATATATACTATTATGACTGAAGGAAAGAGCATAGTGTAATTGTACCAAACGTTCTCTTTCGGATGGCCTCCCAGCAAAACAACTGGCTTTAATTCTTTTGATTGCTACATCAGAACCCTTCCATTTCCCATGATAGACAGCTCCATATGTACCAGATCCTAACTCCCGTATTTCCTCCAAATCATCGTTCTTTATAGTCTAATGAAGAACGTAAATACAAACTAAATGGTCATGCATAGTACTCAAGTCCAGCAATTACACACATGAAATATAACAACTCATTTGTTAGCAGCATATGAAATATAAATAAGAGCGGAGAAGAACCTGCAAGCCCCTAGCAATAGCTTCCTCCTCAGCCTTTGTCGGTTCGATCTTTGTATTGCTTTGGGTATCACCGTCAGAATCCAACTCCAAATCTGCAGGTGCATCCTATAAAACAAAGAAGTAGATTTAAGGGAAAAGGTAATTCATGTTCAAATCTTATAACTAGCACCATTTACTCACCACGGCATCTGATTCCTGCACAGTTTCTTCTTTGACCTTAACATCATTCATAACAGCAGTAGCAGAAGCATCTTCTTGGACTTGAGCTTTGACCTCCTCAGCACCCTCTAATTCTGCTTTCTTTACAGATTCAAAAGGCTCCTCCGCAAGTTGTTCGTTTTTTTGAACAGGACCATTTGATGTAATAGACTCATGGGCAACCATGGAAATTGGGTTATTCATCTGTTCTCTGTCTGAGACAGACAGCTTGGCAGATTTCTCAACATTCACCTCATTTTGCCTTCCAAAACCATCTTTCTCCTCCAACTTACAGACTGAATTATTTTTTGCTTCTGTAGTCAAGGTGTTCACAGCAACCAGTAATGCCTCCTTGGTGTCAATCAGGGTTGGTGCATCAGACTTTGTCACTTGATCCATAGTAAATTCAAGAGTATATCGGGCGGGGTCAGGAGTAAGTTGGACAGGTTCAGGCGTCAATTGCACAGGTGTGGGTGAAAATTGCACAGGTGTGGGCGAAAATTGCACCGGTTCAGGCGTTAATTGCACAGGTGCAAGCGTCAATTGGATGGGTTCAGTTGGTATGTGATGTTGATAGTCTAGATTGGAAGCAGCAGCATTTGGCATCACTTTCAAAGCAGGGCTATAAGAATGATCAGGGACACCCCCATTAAAGCCTGTCACTTTGAGAGAGGAATCAACCCAAGGATTCTGATTCTCCATCCCAACTGGAAGCCTAGGACTAGATTCCATTGTAGTCCTGACATATCCTAGGTTACATGTACCATTTTCTTCATAAAGATGATGTCCATGCATCGGAATTTGACCATTTCTCCAGAAAGCGTTTGCAGGCTGTGATGATGCATGGTAAAGATTCTCAGCCCCATGCGTATTAGGAAAATCTCCATGCCAAGCTCCACACTCCTCGTGTGGGGTGTGGACATGAGAACCGGTAGCCATTGCTTGATCATGAAATATCTCATTGCCAAACTCAGGCCGATGACGAATATAGCGTGGGCGGTCCTCATAATGTGATGTCGCGTGATTGCCATCTGGATATCGAGTGATATTCATTCCATTGCCATCTACAACGTAGTGATCACTTAATCTTCCACCACCCGGGTTATGTGATCTAGGTGGTTCCTCAACCCGTTGGTTTGACTGATGCAGCATCCATCCTCTTTCATGAGGGTGAGCCTCATTATAGAGAGAGCGAGGATCGTTCTGCTCTCTGCCATAGAATGAATGGGGAAATTTTGTTTCTGCATTTGACATATAAGATTCCCTACCAGGAGGAGGGCATTCAGCAGAAGGATTAGCAAAACCATTCCCTATGTTCAGAGCTTCATTTCTAAGAATAGGAGAAGGATGGTGCTCACTGACATTGTTCCCTTCAAACATGCTGGAACCATGTAGTATGTTACCAGGAAAACCAGCCTTCTCACCTGACACAGGTGTTGTTGGTGGTAACCATACAGCATTCTCTGGTAACAAGGATTGCTGATCATACTGAGGCTGATGACTAACATGCTGCTGCCTGAAATAATCATCTGGAGGAACTCTATCAAAACTTTTGTCCGCTGGATCACCATAAGGAGTATGGTAACGTGAAGATGAAGGCGAATTTGGGAACTCATTGCCATGATGCCTTGGAGAGTAGTATGCAGGACTCCATGGGGACTCCATCTCATTATACCTTTGGCTTAGAGAATGTTGGTGAGGGATTCTTACGTGACGCAAGTTAACCGGCGTTTCAAAATTCCTCTGGTTATTATGAATATTATTACCCTCCAGATTTAACTGATTGTAGTACTGTTCTATTAACTGAAGATCATCCACCGGAGCTAGTCCTTCACCCATCTGCTGCTTTCCAAAATCAGGAGAGTCATTATGACTGTTCAAAGCATCAACATATCTCCTTTCATTATCCCGTTCATCCCTGTCTACAAAATGAATCGAATCATCCTGTTCAATGCTAGAGAATAAAAATATCCTAAGCCTAGTAAACCCGTCTCCTGAACCCAACTTTTCATACTCCTCCATCATATTTGTCACATCATCATCATTCACAACAGACACAAGAGCATCAAGGTCCTCGTCAGGCTGTTGATATTTCAAAACGCTCGCCCCCTCAAACAACTCCTTCATCTTCCCCATCAGTTCTTCGAAACCAATATCCCTCGGAATACTCACAATCCGTGTCTCTCCGCCTACATACCTAAGCTTTCCATCTTGGGGACGAGGCAATATGCTACCATTGAAGCTACACAAAAACTTCAACCGAGGATTATCCTCATTCAAACTAGTAGCTGAACTGGGGGTGGTTATTAATGTAGTAGGACTGTCCATTTCAACTTGTCTATCCTCAATTTCCACTAATGATCCTTCAAAACCCTAGGGCTACTACAACACATCCGTTTGTATCATTCGCGAACAAAACCAGACCTCCAAATCCCATTTCTTGTCCCCAAAATCTCGCGATTAACAGCACCACTTACAAAACACGAAACGTCATAACTCAATTACAGATTTCTGATGCAATAAATTAAACCAATCAAAAAAATAGATAAACTAAAATCCAATTAAACCCCTATCTTTTTCTCAAGATTCACCAAGCGAAACAGAAATCAACCAAGAGAGAACAAAGAATGGAGTACGAAGAGTGATCGATTATTCCAAATCTAATAGAATCTAAATTGAAAACGTTTCAAGCCACTTACGTTGATAAGAAGAGGGAAATCTGTGCCCTCTGTAATTGGTGAAGATAAAGATGATGATTGAAAGAGAAAGAATATGATGGTCAGTGGAGAAGAAGGTTAAGGTGATGACAGAAGAAGAGCAAAAACGCCATTTTTGTCCCGTGATGAATAACAGCGTGGTGGCTTTCTAGTTAGGGCCACACGGGCGACGTCGTATTCCTTCTAATTTCTGCACTAATCAGCATCTATTTATCTCCGGTATCGCATATTCCATACACGCGCCAAAGAGGGGCGCGTGCAAACAAAACATTGACAAATTAATTTTGGGAATTTAATTAAAATACCCAAAGTTTGAGTTTTACCTACCAAAATATTCATTTCTCTCCTGAATTTGCTAAAATACTCATTTTTCGCAAAGAGGGTCTGCGATCGTGGACAGGGACCATTTTTAAAAAATTTTGTCCCGCAGTCGCGAAGAAAAGTCCCGCGGCACATGTGATTTTGATTGTTTTGATTTGCAGTTTACACTTTCAACCCCTATACTTATTTACTTACTTTACTTTATACTTTTTACTTTCATAATTTTAATTTTACATTTAACACATATAATCGTTTATTAATTAAAATACGTTTTAATTTTAACAAGTTACATCATTATAATCGTCTCTTCGATATGTTCGAAATGAGCCCAACATTGAATATTTTTGGATTTATTTATTTTATTATATATCATATATACTACATAAAAATATTTTTAATATTTACAATTCATACCCTTATAGTTAATTATTTAATTTATGGTACTCTTATAGTTAAAATACGTTTTATTTATTTTATTATGGATGGTCCAAGTGTAAGTATTAAAAATTGGCGGAGGCTTTGTGATGGACAGACATCGATCCTTTTGTGCATACTCTGTAACTGCAAATATTTCAGCTCCAAACATGTAAAGCCCGTGTCCCGGTATGGTTTTTAAAATTCTTAATGTATTTATTTTTAAAGCGAGTCTTGTTAACGGAAGTTGTCAAAGGGGACCTTGAATGTTTTGTGTGGCAAACCTTACTCTCTTTTGCAATATTATAGAAATTCAGGGACCAAAAGTGTCAAAGTGAGTCTAGGGGCCAAATGTGGACAATGGAGGTGGTTGTGGTGTTGAACGGTCAAGGAAAGGGGGACCGACCCCCCCTCTTCCTCTTCTCGTCGGTTTCCATACGGCACCAACAAACAGCCCCTTTGTGTTGTTTGCTTGTTTTTCTCCATTGTTTTCAATTGCCAAGAGTGTGTTCGCGAGGGTGAGAAGCCGAGAGAGGAAGAAGACGTGAGAGAGAGAAGTCGCCGGAGAAACGCCGCCACGGTCGCCGGAGAACCACCGGTGTCAACGTCCTTCGTCGGAGAGGTCGAGAAGAAGGGATTGCAGGCACGGTTGTGGGTCGTCGTTGTAAGGTATGGTTCTCGTTACATTCGGTTTTCGTTTTTGGTTTCCGGCGAAAGGGTAGCGGCAGCGCCGCCGCCGTGCGCCGCCACTGTGGTGGCTGGGTGTCGGGTGGTGGTGGTGGTAGTGTGAGTAATATATATGCATGCGGTAAGGTGATCGAGAGAGTAGGGAGTTCGCGGCGGTTTGCGGTTCGTTTATTGCGTTTTGTCGAAGGACCGCCGCCGGCCGCCACCGGCGACCACCACTGCCGGAGGTGGCAGTGGGTGGTGCGTGGCTGTGTCCTGTTAATGACCATAGATCCCTTTAAGTCGTGACTTAATCGATTAAGCCGATTCGATAAAACCGTCGTTTCCTTATAATCATCATTTCATGTGAATAATCGTTCAGTCGCTGTTTTTGCGGCGGCCATAACTTTCCCGTCATAACTCCGATTGAGCCGAAACTGGTACCCACGGTTCAAGTTCGGGGTCGGTCACGTTTTCTGTGTTTTAGCGGAAAACTGGTTCAGCCTCTAGATAGGTGAAAAAGTGGTCGCAAGTTTGGTGTTTTGTCATTTTATGTGAATAACGATTTTCTGCCACTGTTTTGTCGTGGCCGTAACTTTTTACTCGTAGCTTGGATTGAAATGAAATCGGTGGCCGAAGTTCACTAATCGAGTCAGGAAAGTTTTTCGTGTTTTGCCGAAAATCTGTTTAAGCCTGTAGCTGGGCCGTATGGGGCTGTTTATACAGCCTGGTCCGAAAACCTTCCAGCTTTTTGTCCGTTTTTGTTTTATGCATAACTTTTGCTTGGAATGTCGGTTTGGGATGGGACTGGTGCCAAAAGTTTCGTTTCGGAGTCTATTAAGTTTCCTCTGTTTTGCGGAAAGACCAATTCGGACCATAGCTAGGGCGAAGTTGCCATGTTGTACTGAAAGGTCCGGGTGTTCGCTGTTCTGCGAAGCATTCTTGTAAAATCCATAGTAAATTATAGAAAAATCGTTAGGACGCGTGCGATACGTCCCTGAAATCGTAAGACTTAGAACTTCGTAATTATGGATTTTGATTTCTGTATTTATCAGTTTTAAGGGGGTAAAACAGGTCCCGAACAGACCCGTACTTTTTAATAAAAAGCTGGAATATTTAGTCTTTTGAAAACTAGTAAACGTGTTATGGGTCGGGACTTTCCTTTGACTTTTTATACGTATTTAGGTGGGAAAAAGTGAAGAAGATTGCCGTGTTGGTGTTGCGATTCGTGAGCACATTGCTTAGCCTTGAGGTGAGTTCTCTCACCGCGTAGTTAGGAATTTCATGTATGTTGTTCTTTTGTGTTACGTGTTATTACGTGTATTTATGTGCTTACATGAACTAGTTGGGATGTGATAAATGGTTGTGATTTGTTAAATTCGTATGTGGAATATTTATGCATGTGTACACCTCGGTGGGACTGAGGGGCTCGGTGGGACCGAGGGCTTGGTGGGACTAAGCTAGTACAGCAATCTTTACTCGGTGGGACCGAGGGCTCGGTGGGACTGAGCTTGTATTAATGTATTTTGTATACTCGGTGGGACCGAGGTTCGTACTTATATAATAATACTTATGTGGTTTGATATTTGTGGTGATGGTGATGTTGCCTACTTGCGAGTAGGGGTGATATGCGTGGGATTGCTACCTACGTGTGTGGTTGGATTCACTAAGCGTTTAGCTTACCCTTTCCCAATATGTTGTCATTTCAGGTGCGGGCGGCAGTCGGGCGTGACCGTACACACATCAAGCGCGGAATATCAAAGATTGTTAAACTTTCACTTTCGAACCCTTTAAACTTAATTATGTAATTTTTCGCTGCATAAACTTTGTTGACGGTTTGAGTCAACGACGTTAATTTCAGTTAAGACGTGAATTACTAAATTATGGTTGTTTTATAATGAAATGTATGTTTTAAAAAATTTTAAATTTCCTTGTAATTTTTGGGACGTTACAAAACACACATGAATCATCATTCGCAAATACCCATTTTCACAATTCTTAAATGAGTCTAGTGATACCAACTTGTCAAAACCCCATTTCATATTCTTCTCGTGAAACCTTGTCCTATTATCATTCACGATATCTATAAACACATATAAATAATAATAATTTAAAACGATTTAATAAATTAGTTAATGTATGATTATTATGTTAATGCGATAGGAGTGTAAAACAAAATTGAAAAAAATAAGAGATGTACCATAAATTAAATAATTAACTATAAGGGTATGAATTGTAAATATTAAAAATATTTTTATGTAGTATATATGATATATAATAAAATAAATAAATCCAAAAATATTCAATGTTGGGCTCATTTCGAACGTATCGAAGAGACGATTATAATGGTGTAACTTGTTAAAATTAAAACGTATTTTAGTTAATAAACGATTATATGTGTTAAATGTAAAATTAAAATTATGAAAGTAAAAGGTATAAAGTAAAGTGAGTAAATAAGTATAGGGGTTGAAAGTGTAAATTGCAAATCAAAACAATCAAAAATCACACCACCGCGGGACATTCCCCGCGACCGCATGATGAAAATTTTCAAAAATGGTCCCTGCCTGCGATCGCGGACCCCTTCGCGGAAAAAATGGGTATTTTGGTAAAATCAGAGAGAAAATGGGTATTTTGGTAAGTCAAAGTCAAACTTTGGGTATTTTAATTAAATTCCCATTAATTTTTGGGTTTCTTTTCAAATCACTGTTTTTACTTCTTAATTTTTTTAATCTTTTCAATAAATAAATAAAGCAAAATAACCTTTTTTTAAGGGTATCATAGACTAATCCCTGACACTAATTGACTGCTAAGCATGCAGCCCTGAGATAATTCTTCAGTGGCCACAAGTTGCCTACGCCTGGATTCAAACCCGGGGTAGATGGGTTTCTGAGCCACATCCCCCCAAGGCCTTAACCAGTACGCCACAAGCCTTGTGGTTAAAGCAAAATAACCTTGAACTTTAAATTTTACAAATTCAAACACCCAAATCGAAAACCTCCTTGATAATGCGAATGGTTCCACCTTTAAACTCAAATCTGGCGAAAATTGACGGGTTGTTGACTATGTCGTGATCGAACACCGTCAAAAGTCGCGTAAAGTGGAGTTGTCACTATCGTTCACACAATCACATTGGTCGGAAAGGTGAGCAATGTTCGGTGCAAACAACCCACCCCGGGCCACCTTTTTATTCCCCAGCATACCCCTTCTGACTAACCCTTTTACCTATATATATATATATATATCCCGAATTTTACAACTCAAAACTCCATCACTCACCATTTCATCTGTTTTTTACAACACAATACACCATCACTTACCATTTTACAATTGAATTCTATTTCAGCACCCATCTGCTATACATTCCAATTTTCAGCACCGATTTTCGTCGTCGTTCACCAATCACCACTATTTACTGTCATTTAACGTCGTTGACCGCTGCTCACCGTCATTGTCCATCGTGGTAGTTTTTTTTACATTAAATGAATAACACACACTAATTTAGATTTATATATTATTTTTGTAACTATTTTATATTATATCTACTAGGGAGATTATTATGAGACACTTTTGACGACAAAATCAAGCATAGAGATTGTAAATACAATTTCAGTGAGATTGGGGTTATCGAAAAACAGATTACAAATATTTAGGAAAACATGTTTCGGTCATTCGTTCATTCGCTCGATATCCAATCAATACATAGACCCGATGATCGTGCATATGATGTTACAAATGCAAGTATTTACCGAGAAATACTCTGAAAATGCACTTTATTTTAATGTTGGAGGTTACAATTTACGTTTTGGGCGAGAAGAATTATGTTTTATTACCGGTATGCAATTTACCCGGAAAAAACCTCCATTATTGGAGTTCAATTTTGAGCAGTCCTTTAAAAAAGAGTTTTAGACATTGAAGAAGAGTTTGCAGTAAGCAGAAATGATCTTACCAAGCCTTCACTAGCTAGAATTTTTTAAAATTACCATACATCAATGCAGTACGTATATGTCTTTTGCTTCTAGTGGAGGTCGGATTTCTGGGTCACCATGGACCCAATCACGTCTCTGAGGAAGTGTTACGGTTAGTCGAATGTTTGGATGCGTGGAACGAGTGTTTTTTTCATTCATTGTCAATATTATGTCGATTTAAAATATGAATTTATTTAACTTTGTTGTGAGACTGTTATCCTTGGGGTAATTACATATGGGCGCCCCTATACAAACAACATAGAGGAGCTTTGCCTAAATGCGAAAGACTTCACGAGGACGAGGACAAACGTAAGATGTCTGAAAAAGCAGTGAAGTATACAATTCATGGATTTGTGTATGCATTTAAGGTAACTTTTAAATGCAAATGTTTAATAGTTGTTATTTTAAATGAAATTGTTTATTAATTGTTATTTTAAATTTATCGTCTAGATTTGGATATTTGAAACATTTTCACATGCTTCGCTTCTCTTACGGCTTATGGAGCACTTGAGTGATCCCTCGGGCATGCACCTGGAAGCATTTCTTCATCGGTTGTTAATGTACTTGGACAATCCCAACGATTATGTCACGTTTGGTTGCATCCTACATCTTTTATCATATACGACCTCTCCTTGTGACGGAATGCGTTCACAAGTACGTTATCGATTCCTCATCTTATATCCATGAGTGGTGGTTTCACGGTCATATATTCAGCGGGATATTCTGCAACACACAGAATTTTCAATACGTAAAAGGTATCCTTATTACTTTTGATGGTTCATAATCAGTGAGTAAGGTTAGAAAACTGTTCTACTTAAGGCACCTATCGGATCGGGAGTATTTCAAAGTTGGAAAGTCAAGTTTTGGACTCAAGGCAGGTTGGATGAGAATGCCCGGCGAGAGTGCCAAGTGGCACAGTCGTTGGTCAAAGTCGTGGTCGAGTATAGGGCTCGGTACACTTAGGGCGAGAGTTCCCTGCGATTGTGACAACGTCACTATCGTAAGGACATAATCGTGTGGTCAGCACCCTTGCGGTACACTCTTAGCGAGAATGACTCCCAATAGTGACAACTGTCACAATCGCGGTCGGGGGCAGACTATAAATGCTTCGATTTTGCAACCCTTTCTCACAACTCATTCACCCCCAAACTTTCACCTTTCCCTTTTTTTCTCATTCTCTATTCATCAAACCCTCTCCCAACCCTTTTCTCTTCTCTTGGTATGTTCTGGTAGCTTGGGTCCGAATTTTTAGCCCTGGAGGTGCGAACTTGGTGGATTTAAGAGTAGTAGTTAAGGTAACCTCCTCATCTCTTCCTCCAAAAAGCTAGAGTTTTATTGTTCTTATTTTTCCTTCTGTGGATCCCAGATTAGTGCAATATATCAATAATACGATCAATAAGCAATAATAACGATTGATTTCAATCTGTCATCCATATATCATTCATAGAGCATTCAGAGAGTTTTACAATACGGTTTGGAATGAATATGAAGATTAACCTAAACAATAAGGCTAAACATTCTATTTATACCCCTTTTTGGGATATTTACAAATTCAACCCTTGAGCTTCTATTCAATACAATTTAGACCTAACACCTTCCATCTTTTTTAGAACTTCGTGTACCTTCGGAGCTATTTATGGTTAAGGGAACTTTGTAGAAAATTTGGAGTTAAGATCTAAAGGGCTCACTAGAAGGTTTCTAGTCTTCATCCAAGGAGACTCAAAAATATGGGGGCAAAACCTAGATTTAGCCTAAAACTAGCAAGATGAGTTCTAGTTGCTTTATAAAAATATGTACATGTCAAAATATCTTTATTTTGGGGTTTGAACATATTCTCATAACTTCACTTCATATTTGGTAGATTTTGGGCATATTTGGGTTATCAAACCTTGTGGATGATATATCATGATTTATTGGGTGTTTTAACAAATCAAAAAGTATTTACTCATCTAAATGAGATTCCTTGGATAATGGGAGATTTTAAACAAAATATTGTTGTAACTCTGAACAAGAGTAATTTGGATTAAAAATGGTTGAAATGGATTTGTTGTACGAGTTGAAATATTTATTGACTGTTTTTAATCAAGTCTTTCAGTTTATGCATGCTCCTCGACAAGCACATCTACAAGTTGTCAAAAGAAGACTCTGATACTAAGAAAACTATTTATGATAGGTTCTTATACCCAAATAACTCCTATACAGATGGGGCTAGAAATCCAGACACCAGCTCCTGCTCTGCTAGAGTCAAGAGTTGTTCTGAGATTTACCCAACTTATGAGTTTTGTTATTGGTACTTAAAGTTAAATGTCTTTTTGCCCTTTGGCTATTAAACTTTGACGATGTGTCTGTCATGAGCATATTTGTGTTGTAAGTACCACGTATTTGCTAAATATTGAAAAGCATGCCTTTAGATCTTGATCTCCTCTTCCTCTTGAATCTTTGACAATTTCAATGTTACTTGTCTTCATGTCAATCCAAACTGCCCCTTGAATAAAGCTCTTATTCTTCATAGTTTCAACTTTATCACCAAATTCAATGAACAATAACCTCGACTAAATGCACTAAAAGCATCTTTTAACTGTAGAAACTCAACACATCAGATAAGCACACAAGATAGATAATGTGATAGTTACATGACATTCCACAATGCAACTTCAGTTTAAAATGAAAAATCTGTCTTTTAACAGCGAGTTGAATATGCATTCAGCTTAAACCAATACTTGTAGCAAACACTAATTGATAAGGGATCAAAGAATCAATCAAGCAAACACTTGTAATCTTTCTGCACAAATCAAATAAAGTTACTCCCTTCAGCTTTTATTAGCTCCCCCTCAACAGGATAATCTGTGTCTTTGAATCTTTATATCATTTCTCCCCCTCATGATGATTAGGAGAATCCTGAACATCATGTATCTTCAAAGACTAACCGGATGAGTAGCAAATAGTAGATAAAACATTTTGGTAACCAAAATGGGTAAATAGCTAAAACAGAAACACAATAGTAACTGTTATCACAAGAATTAAAATAATTATGTGGCCAGTTGGCATCAGGGTATCTCTGATAGGACTTATAGTTAGCACTGAAGTAAAATTAAAAAAATTACTTCTCAAACTGTTCTGACAATATCACATAGATATGCAAGTGGAATCACAAAGATTCATGAATGTGTGAAAGAATTAATTCATATCGATTTGGTTCAAATGTTGATTTAACATGGGACACGAGTTAAAAATAAATAAACACAATGATTAGAATATGAAGTTCGAAGACCGGAGCTGATGTCTTCCTTTTTCAATATATAAGATCTCTGAGTGAGGAATAGATAGATTATGTGGTAAATCTTTGTGAATATGTGAAACAAGCATCTTTTGTGAGATACTTGAGTGGCTAGGTGGGGTGACACAAGTTATCAAGACTGTGTCCATGTATGTTTCAATATTCATCTCCAAAGAATGATAACAAAAGATTATGTGGTAACCCGGATAACTGACTCGGTTTGGTAAGGACCAATAATTATTTTGAGTCCTATCACATCCTTGCCATAGTCTTTTCACTCTGAACTCGTCTATTCATTTAGACTCGTCAGTGTCCAATATGAATTGTATCAAAGTTGAGGGTACTTTATGTAAATACCTTTCCTAGTATAAATAGTTTTTGTTTTTTACATTTGTGGCTAGTTTACTTGTAGCAACATATCCTTGTAAGATTCTCTCTGTAACCCATAACCTTCATATCAATACAAAGAGATTGAATCCATTCCTTAGTGTATATTGTGAATATATCTTGATTGTAACTTGTTTCTGGGATCACAATTGGTATCAGAGCAAGCAATTCAAGTTGATAATCTGCCATTATTCTGAAGAATTCGAAGGTTTTTGGTTCATGAAGAAAGTCGGTTGTGGATCTTCGAATTTGGTGATTTATGGCATTTTGGATCAAGTTTTTAGGTGAATTCTATTCAGAGCTGATAAGAAAACAGTTCTGTGTAATTCAATTCTGCTGGATTACGGGTAAATTTGAAGAATTTTGGAGTTTTAGAGTTTTTGGTTCGAAAAGTGTTCTGCTACTATTTTGGATCAAAACTTGTTGTTCCTATGATTTCTTGGTGATATTCCAAGAGTTAAAAGTGTTCAGAATTGTACCGCGAACAACCATACCAAAATTCAGCCTATTTGGATCATATTTGAAACTTGGAAAATTTTGAATCTGAGTTCATAGTTGTCGCCCAGAACTAAGCTTGATTGTTCATCTTTGTCGCTTGACAAATAGATTCATACTTCTTGTCGGGTTATTAGGCGATAAGTGTTTTTTTTGCCTGATACATAGGCGATAAGAACTTTTTTCCCCACCGAAGATCTCGCACAGTACTTGTCGCCTGACCTTTAGGCGATAAGATTTTTTTTGTCGGTGACCACTTGAGCGATAAGTGGCTTTTGTCGCTTGATACTTAGGTGATAAGAAAGTTTGTCGCCCATCTCTTGAGCGACAAGATTTGTTTGTCGACCAACTTTGAGCGATAAGATTGACCAAGTTGACTTTCTAAGTTTGACTTTCTGTTTTTGGTGATAAGATTTGTCAGTTGTTGAATTGTTTAAAGATCATAACAAGTTTGTTCGTTCAAGATGACTAATAAAGATTTAATGGCTCTTGGCTCCAAGCACAAACCTCCTGTCTGTAACCCCCTCAAAATTGGAAAGAGCAACTAACTTTAATTTCGATAAAATAACCAAAAGAGGATACAATCTTTTCTACAAACCATCCTTGAAAATACCTCAAAATTTAAACATCACAACTTTCACAATTAATACCCCTAGTCAGGTGTTACTTAACACAAATACAAGTTGCTAATCCCAAATAAGTGTGGAAGACTTCACTAAGCAAAATCACTTCTCGTGCACTCTACTAGCACTCATCACTTCACAGTGTAGCTAAAGATATTCCCAACCTGAACCTGTTGCACATGCCGACAAATAAAAATGTTAGGCTAACGCCTAGTGAGTTCAAGAGTTTACATCATGAGCAAATAATTTGATAGACCAAAGATTCAACTTAATTCATGATTTCCAAAAAGAGGTTTGTATAAATACCCCGATAACCCAATTTCCAAACGCACACTATTTCTGTGAGGAAAGCTTCCAAATGAAAATCATTTCTCAGTAATGGACTCAAATCCAAAACTCACCAAGATGCAAATAATTAATAAACTCCCAAATAACATCAATGCGAATAAAACTCCAATAGTCGAAAACATCCAACCAAGGATGAGGCATAAAATACCGCCCATAAATCATGGAAAAACAATCCATACGCATATAATATGGTGCCGACAACGCGGATAAACAAAATACCCAAAAACAACACCCTTCGGTGACGGGGGAAACCCGATTTCATCGAACGTGGCGAACACACAAGTTAAACCACAATTATAAAATACAAGCATGTTTCATGGATGGGAAAACATACGACATCAACCATATCCAGGTCTCTAGTCAATTGTAGACATCAACCCAAACCGGATCTTTAGTCCATGGAGACATCAACCCAAACCGGATCTATAGTCTATTGTGACATCAATCCAAACCGGATCTTTAGTCAAGTGAGGCGTCAACCCAAACCGGATCTCTAGCCTAGTGAGACATCAACCCAAACCGGATATTTAGTCCACGGAGACATCAACCCAAACCGGATCTCTAGCCTAAAACCACCAAGTCCAACCCGACCGGATCTTTACCTTGGAACCCCACCATCCAAAACAAGCTTACTTAATCTAGAATTTATACATGACCCCAAAAGAATAACCAATGCATTCAAATCATGTAATTATCAAATACAATGCAATTCATGCAAATCATAACCTAAGCCCACGTCGAGCTATCAAAACCGGGCAATTGCCCTCAAGAGCCAACAGAGTTTAAAGCCGAGCCATAAGCTCAAAAAGTCCAATGATCATTTGTTTAAAAGTCAACTCATGCAAATGAAGTGTATCTAACCCACATCATGCAAACACATGCTCCAATGCATGATTTACTCAATACCCCTTCATTGCCACTTTCCCAATAAAGTCAAATCATATATGCATATATATACTGTTGGTGATTTTAGTGAAATCATCGGTTCATTTTATGTAATTGGATTCACAAGATAATAATGGGGTTGGTAGCTAAGCTATAACATGAGTTAGGAGGTGTGGGGTGCACACTCGTGTAAGCTAACTAGAACCCGAGATTGTTGGATGGTTATGATTGGCGTGTTACTAGAGTTTTTTGTGAACTGGGCGTCGGGGCCAGTACTGGCGCCAGTTGACTGGCACGGAGACTGGGGCCAGGTTCTGTTTAGTTTGCTGGCGCGGAGACTGGCGTCGGCTACTGGAATGTTTCCTTCATTTTTTGTAACCGCCAACATTAATGTCCACAATCAATCTCATTTAATGAGATATTATTATCAGTATCAATATAGGGTCGGTTACGATTCTCAAGGTGTTTAAATAGGATCGATTGCTTCCTAAATCGATACCGAGAATTGAGATTATCCTCGAGTGAATTTCGTGATACCCGGGCAGAATAGGGTCGAAATATCACTTAAGGAAAGTGAGCTCTCACGCGATCTCATTTTCTTTATCCAAGTTCTAATCACTCTATTTCTCCCTCGATTTTCTGAAATTCCCCAACAATCTTAAGTGATATTTGTTCATCGTGAGAGAGATGGCGAGTGATCAATCCGTGAGAGATATGATGACCAAGTTCACCAAACTTGAGAAGTTTGAAGGAGTTGATTTTCAAAGATGGCAGAAGAAGATGCACTTCTTGTTGACAACGTTGAAGGTCGTGTACGTGCTAAGCACTCTGATACCGGAGGTGATGGAAGACGAGACGTTGGAGATGACCCGACGTTGCGGCAAATGGGAGAACGACGACTACATCTGTCGTGGCCACATCTTAAACGGTATGTGTGACTCCCTCTTTGACATCTATCAAAATGTTGAATCTGCCAAAGAGCTATGGGATTCTCTTGAGTCCAAATACATGGCGGAGGATGCTTCTAGTAAGAAGTTCCTTGTTAGTAATTTTAACAATTACAAGATGGTGGACTCAAAGCCTGTGATGGAGCAATATAATGAGCTCCTACGCATTCTCGACCAATATGCTCAACATAATATGAAGATGGACGAATCCATCTCCGTATCGAGCATAATTGATAAATTGCCCCCCTCTTGGAAAGATTTCAAACACATGTTGAAACACAAGAAGAAAGAGTTGTCCCTTGTACAACTCGGTAGTCACTTGCGCATAGAGGAATCTCTTCGGGGCGCAAAAGGCTGAGAAACCTAAGATAAAAGAGGTTTCTGCCCCTTCGGTGAACATGGTGGAAAGGGGAAAATCCAACAACTTCAAGGGAAAATGAAAGTTCAATGAAGCCAAGAAAGGGCCCAATAAAAAGGTTAAATTAACCTGTTGGACCTGTGGTATGACCGGCCATCTCAAGCGGGATTGTCGGGTTGTCAAGAATAAGAGTGGAGCAAACACAAGTGGTGGTGGGCAAGGATCCAAGGATCAAAACCCACAGCAAGGTCAGTTTATTGACTTTGGTTTTAATTCGAATTTGAATTATGTACCACTAATATCCGAATCATTTTACGTGCAGGATGATGATGTAGCTTGGTGGATCGACTCGGGTGCTACGAGTCATGTGTGCAAGGATCGCCGTTAGTTCACCTCTTTGGAACCGGTTGAAGACGGGTCCATGCTACACATGGGGAATGATTCAAGTGCTCCCATTCTTGGGCGCGGCTTAGTTAGGCTAGAGTTTAGTTCTGGCAAAATAATTGAACTTTTAGACATTTTGTTTGTACCACAAATTCGAAAGAATTTGGTTTTCGGTAGTATCTTGAATAAGTTAGGATATAGGCAAGTTTATGAGTCCGGCAAGTTTGTCTTGTCGAAAAGTGGCTCTTTTGTAGGATTCGGTTATTTGATGAATGATATGTTTATGTTAAATTTAAATAAAAAGAGTTGTTTCAAATTATGTTTATGTTGCAAATGTCAATTGTGTTGATTCTAATTTATGGCATGCAAGGCTTGGTCATGTGAATTTTAAACGTATGGTTGAAATGTCAAAAGACGGTCTTATTCTGGCCTTTGATATTAAAACCGGAAAATGTAAAACTTGCATGTTAACAAAGATCACTAGGCAACCTTTTCCTAACGTGAAAAGGGACTCGTCGGTGCTTGAGTTAATTCATAGTGATCTTTGTGATTTGCATTCAACTCCGTCTTTGGGTAATAAAAAGTATGTTGTCACTTTTATTGATGACGCTTCACGGTTTTGCTATGTATTTTTGTTACACTCAAAAGATGAAGCGTTGGACAAATTTAAAATTTATAAAACGGAGGTTGAATTGCAAATGAATTGCTTTATAAAGTGTTTACGCACCGATCGTGGTGGGGAGTATTACGACCCCATATTTTTCCAATCCGTAGGAATCATTCATGAGACTACGGTGCCTTATACACCACAACAAAATGGTGTGGCGGAACGGAAAAATAGAGTTCTCAAAGAAATGATGAACTCTATGTTATCCTACTCGGGATTGAGTGATGGATTTTGGGGTGAAGCCATGCTAACGGCTTGTTACTTGTTGAATCGAGTTCCCAATAAAAGGAACAAGATTACCCCGTATGAACTTTGGTTCAAGAAAAGGCCTAACTTGAGTTATATTCGAGTTTGGGGTTGTCGGGCGGTTGTTCGACTACCCGAACCCAAAAGGAAGACTTTGGGTGAGAAAGGTATTGATTGCATCTTTGTTGGATATGCCGAGCATTCCAAAGCCTATAGGTTCTATGTTATTGAACCTAATGATTCTATAGCGATTCACACCGTTATAGAATCGAGAGATGCATTATTTGATAAGACTAGATTCTATTCAATACCTAGGCCGAAGGACATAGTTCCAAGTACTAGTGGAACTAGTGAGGTTGAAGAACAAGCAATTGTTCCAACCGAATCTCCGATGCTTCGAAGGAGCAAAAGCGGAAGGATTGAAAAAACCTTTGGTCCCAATTTCCAAGTATACTTGGTAGAGGGATCAAAAGATGAGATTGGATCTCAATTCCTTTACTGTTATAGTATTGAGGAGGATCCAAAATCATTTGATGAGGCTATGAAGTCTTAAGATGTTGCTTTCTGGAAAGAAGCAATAAATGATGAGATGGACTCCATCATTGGGAATAATACTTGGGCATTATCGGACTTGCCACCGGGTTGTAAACCTTTGGGATGCAAGTGGATCTTCAAAATGAAGATGAAAGCGGATGGATCAATCGACAAGTTCAAAGCTCGATTAGTAATCCAAGGCTTTAGGCAAAGGGAAGGCGATTATTTTGATACCTATGCCCCGGTAGCACGGATCTCCACGATTAGATTGTTGATAGACTTATGAGCTATCCACAATTTAGTGATTCACCAAATGGATGTCAAAACGACATTCTTGAATGGTGACTTGGAGGAGGAAGTTTACATGAAACAACCGGAAGGTTTTGATATGCCCGGGATGGAGCATAAGGTGTGTAAATGTAATAACCAGGTATGTTATTAGTTTATTTAAAAGTATTATTTTAATTAAGTATTATGGAGTTAGAAGTTAAGGGGTAAGTTTTAATTTTTATATGGAAGTATAGGGATGTATTTTGCCATATAGAATAAGTTTGAGGTTTGTTTGGTATTTTTGCCAAACCTCATCTCCACCACCGCCTTTACCACCTCACAAGGAGGAGGTGTCTCCTTTGAGACACAAGTAACAATATCCTAAATCTAGTGAGTGTGTGTGATACGTGAAGAGAGAGAGAGGAGGGAAAAGAGAGAAATCGAAGAAAGGTCAAGAAGGAGAAGAAATCAGAGAATCTACAGCTGGGTTTAGGAATCTATCCAAGAAAAACCAAGGTAATAATACATACAAATCTTTACTTTATGTATAGTAGGTTTTACATGAGTTTTGAAGTGGGTTTTGATGATTTAGAGATTTTTAGTTTTAAAAAGAAATATTTGTATTTATTTGATACAGATTCTGTGAAACTGAACTGAAGAAGTTGGAGTGCTCGGTAAATAGCTTGGGAGGATTTTGGAATTAAGCGAAACACGTGAGTTTTTACTTAAAATGTTTTCAAATGGAATACATGTATGTGAATGAGTGTAATAATGTGCATATGGTGTTTATATGAGTATTACATTACATGGGTGCTAGTTGGTCGGGCTTAGGACCGGTGAAAGTTGGCTGTACAGAGGGACAGTGGTGTTGGCTGTATTTAGTACAGCGGTGTATATTGATTAATTGGCTTGCTACCAATTAATATGGCCAAGAGAAAGAGAAAGAGAAAGAGAAAGAGATGAAAAGATACATGATGCATGAGTCATAATTGGTATTCTTATGTGAATTATGTGTATGATGTTGTGCAAATGTTTTCTTTAACTAACGGGGATTTCTCACTAGACCTCAAGGTCTAACCCTCATTTTTGTTTTAAAATATGTATTCCAGGTCAAGGAGAAAATAAGGGACAGTGATAGGATATATCATGTTTAGCTTTTTGGAAGATGCAATATTATGAAGATGTGAGATGTGTTTTGTATCTGTTATGTTATTATGATATTATGTACTTCGTTATAAGTGAAAAAGTTTGTACTGAAAGACCTATTTTATTAAGCTAAGGGACCATATATGAAATATAATGTATTTTGTGGTGAAATTATGTTATGAAATATATGTTATTTGTATGTTGGGAATTCGGGTTGTTACAGATGGTATCAGAGCCCTAGTTTAAGGGATTTAGGTATTGGTATCCGTACCTAGACTTAAACTGCATGTGAAGTAGGACGTCCCTGTTATTATAGAACCTTGGGATGTTAAATATAAAAAGGTAGAAGGAACATCGTGTAAGGTAATTTCTGATTACACCTGGCCAGTGTAATTGTGATCTTACAGGTACATGTTTGGACTGGAATACCTTGTTATATGGGGTATGTGTTTATGTGTATAATTAACCCTGTTTGAATCAACAGAATGGCAAGTGGTACGAGACGAACAAATCGGGAAGGGGAAGGAAATCCAAATAGAACCAATCCAACAGTCGGAGGAAGGGGAAGAGGGGGAGAAAGAGGCAGAGGCAGAAGTGGGGGCAGAGTTCAGGGACGTGGTACGGAGTTTGTTACGAGAGACGACCTAACAGCCGAAATGGGAAGATTACAGGCAAATATCCAGGCTATGTTTAACCGGACTCATAATACGGAAACGGAAAGACCAGATCCTAACTTCGAAGACGAGATGCCTATCACACCTACTGTCACAGCAGTACCAAGAAGGTGTGATTATAAAATGTTTTTAAGCTGTAAACCACCAACTTATGGAGGGGATAGAGATCCAGTGAAGGCGATGCGGTGGCTGAAGGAAATCGAAGCTGTGTTTAAAACCAGTAAATGTGCGGAAGAGGATAAGGTGTTATACGGAACTGCAATGTTGAAGGCAGATGCTTTATATTGGTGGGAGGCCCTTATTGACTCTAAGGGATCTGATGTATACTCAACCTTTACTTGGGGCGAATTCTCAAGAGCATTCAAAGAACAGTTTTGTCCACAAGCAGCAGTCAGACAATTGGAGGAGGAATTCCTGAGCCTACAACAAGGAAGTTTATCCGTCAGAGACTATACTGCCCGTTTCTTAGAGAAGTCGCGTTTTGGAGAATATTACGTTGCCACGGAGAAAATGAATATGGAAAGGTTCATATTCGGATTGAATTCAGAAATTCAAAAGTTAGTGACTGCAACAAGACCTGATACTTTCTCAGCAGCAGTGAATGCCGCAGAAAATGTGGAGCGGGATAATAAGAGGGATGCCGGTGATAATAGTATGGGAAGGACCTCAATATGATCCAAAAAAATCCAGGTTTCAAAGATCCGATAATCGCCCGCCTTTCCGACCAGCGGAAAGACCTTGCCCAAAGTGCCACCGTTTTCATCAAGGAAGCTGTCAAGTGGATCCCAGAAACTGTTATAAGTGCGGAAAAGTCGGTCACATTGCTAAAGATTGTCGAGTTGTTAGATTTTGTTACTCGTGCAATTCTCCTGATCATCTTCAGTCCGATTGTCCACTGGGGAGAATACAATTAGGGGGTACGTCAGTAAGACCGACGGATGTCAGACCAGTAGTACCGAGGCTAGAACCAGCAAGAACCAGGGGTCGTTCATTTCAGATGACAGCAAAGGAAGCTGAGGAAAATCCGGACGTGGTTACAGGTACATTCCTAATAAATTCTACACGTGCTAAGGTGTTATTTGATTCCGGTGCAAACCGATCGTTTGTGTCTCCTTCATTTGCTGCTTATATGCATTTAAAGCCTAAAGTGTTAGATCATGCTTTAATGGTAGATACTGCAAATGATAATCAAGTGTCGGTTAAAGAAGTATTTGATAGCTATGTGATAGATATAGAAGGGTGTGGAGTACCGATTCAGTTATTTCCAATAGCCCTGGTCGAGTTTGATGTGGTAGTGGGAATGGATTGGTTAGCCAAAAATCAAGCTAACATAATTTATGATTAGAAGTTAATAAATGTTGTGTTACCTGAGAAGGGGCCAGTAGTGATTTATGGTGATCGTAGAAATCATCAGTCTAGTCTTATATCTATGATAAAAGCCCGTAAGTGTGTGCATAAGGGTTGTCAGAGTTATTTAGCTTATGTGATAGATACTAAGCTAGAGAAGAGTAAGTTGGAAGATATTCCGATTGTTAGTGGATTTCCGGAAGTGTTCCCTGAAGACTTGAATAGTCTTCCGCCCATTAGACAAGTAGAGTTTGGTATAGATCTGATTCCTGGAGCTGCTCCTGTTGCCCGTGCACCGTATCGTTTGGCACCTCCAGAGATGATGACTCAACTGCAAGATCTTTCAGATAAAGGCTTCATTAGACCGAGTTCTTCGCCGTGGGGAGCACCAGTTTTATTTGTGGAAAAGAAGGATGGTTCGATGAGAATGTGTATCGACTACCGGGAATTGAATAAGCGTACGATCAAGAACAAGTATCCGCTACCCAGAATTGATGACCTCTTTGATCAGTTAGTTGGAGCTTGTTATTTCTCCAAGATTGATCTAAGATCCTGTTATCACCAGTTGAAGGTCAAAGAAGAAGACGTTCTGAAAACTGTTTTCGCACAAGGTATGGTCATTATGAATTCTTAGTGATGCCGTTTGGTTTGACGAATGCTCCAGCTGCCTTTATGGATTTAATGAATCGGGTATGTAAGCCGTATCTTGATAGATTCGTAATTGTATTTATCGATGATATACTTATCTATTCCCGATCCAAGGAAGAGCACGCTCAACATCTTCGTTTGGTTCTAGAACTATTGAAGCAAGAAAAGTTGTATGCTAAATTTTCAAAATGTGAATTCTGGCTACGGGAAGTTCAGTTTCTGGGGCATGTAGTTTCTGAGAAAGGCATCCAAGTTGATCCGATGAAAGTGGAAGCGATTGAAAAGTGGGAACCGCCGAGAACGCCAACCGAAGTACGTAGTTTTCTGGGTTTAGCTGGTTACTGTCGAAAGTTTATAAAAGATTTCTCTCGTATCGCGACGCCTTTGACAAAGCTGACTCGAAAGAATCTGAAGTTTGAATGGAAAGCACAACAGGATGAAGCATTCCGAATATTGAAAGAGAAACTGTGCAGCGCACCGATTTTATCGCTACCTGAAGGTTCTGAAGACTTTGTTGTTTATAGTGATGCTTCTAAACTGGGATTGGGATGTGTACTTATGCAGCGTGGGAAAGTTATTGCTTATGCTTCTCGTCAACTAAAAGATCATGAACGACAGTATCCAACACACGACATGGAGCTTGCAGCAGTTGTATTCGCGCTAAAGATTTGTAGGCATTATCTTTATGGTTCCAAGTGTCAAATTTATACTGATCATAAGAGTCTCCAACATCTTTTCGATCAGAAGGAACTAAATATGAGGCAAAGAAGATGGCTAGAACTGGTGAATGATTACGACTGTGAAATTCTTTATCACCCGGGAAAAGCAAATGTAGTGGCCGATGAGCTGAGTCGTCAAGAGAGAAGTGGAACAATAAAAGCTATATCACTACGAGCCGAACTCCTACCTAATATCTTTGATGAATTGCTGAAGTGCCAAATAGAAGCCTATCAGGAAGAACAGTTGAAATCAGAACGGTTAGTGGGGTTATCAGCATTGCTAGTAAAGGATGATCGTGGGTTGTTGTGTTTGGGAAACAGAATTTGGGTGCCTCGTTTGGGTGGTTTACGTGACCGGGTACTTCAAGAAGCTCATCAGTCTCGATTCTCTATACATCCAGGTACAAATAAGATGTATAAAGATCTGAAACAATTTTATTGGTGGCCGGGAATTAAAAGAAGTATTGCTCAGTATGTGGAAAATTGTACTACTTGTAAGAAGGTAAAGATTGAACATCAAAAGCCGTTTGGTCAGTTACAACGATTGGAGATATCGATGTGGAAATGGGATCAGATTACTACAGATTTCATCACAAAGCTGCCAAAGACTTCAAAGGGATTTGATTCTATTTGGGTGATTGTAGATAGGTTAACAAAGTCTGCTCATTTCTTACCGATAAAGGAAACTGATTCGATGGAACGCTTAGCTAAATTGTACATTGACGAAATAGTAACTCGACATGGAGTTCCAATCTCAATTATTTCAGATCGGGATAGTCGTTTTACTTCAAGGTTCTGGAGAAGTTTTCAAAAGGAGATGGGAACGCAGATAAAGTTAAGTACAGCTTACCAGCCTCAAACTGACGGTTAGAGTGAACGAACGATTCAGACATTAGAAGATATGCTCCGGGCTTGCATTGTTGACTTTGGGGGATCGTGGGATAAGCATTTACCGTTGATCGAATTTGCCTACAACAACAGTTATCATTCCAGCATACAAGCGGCACCGTTTGAAGTTTTGTATGGTAGAAAATGTCGAACGCCTCTGTGTTGGAATGAGGTGGGAGAGAAACAGTTAGCAGGACCAGATATAGTACAGTTAACAGCGGATAAGGTTACTCAGATTCGGGAAAGATTGAAAGTGGCTCAAGATAGACAGAAAAGTTATGCCGACCGACGCCGGAAACCGTTAGAGTTCCAAGTTGGAGATTTTGTAATGTTAAAAGTCTCACCTTGGAAAGGAGTCATTCGATTTGGAAAGCAAGGTAAACTTAGTCCGAGATATATTGGACCATTTGCAATTACTGAAAGAATTGGGGAAGTAGCTTATCGACTAGATTTACCTCCAGAGTTAAACAGGATTCACAACGCTTTTCATGTGTCGAATTTTCAAAAGTGTTTGGTTACACCAGATCAGGCAGTGTCTCTACCAGATATACAGGTTGATGAAAAGCTGAATTATGTAGAGGAACCTGAAGCTATTGTCACAAGGAGGAGGTGTCTCCTTTGAGACACAAGTAACAATATCCTAAATCTAGTGAGTGTGTGTGATACGTGAAGAGAGAGAGGAGGGAAAAGAGAGAAATCGAAGAAAGGTCAAGAAGGAGAAGAAATCAGAGAATCTACAGCTGGGCTTAGGAATCTATCCAAGAAAAACCAAGGTAATAATCCATACAAATCTTTACTTTATGTATAGTAGGTTTTACATGAGTTTTGAAGTGGGTTTTGATGATTTAGAGATGTTTTGGAAAATCTGAGCTTATGGTTAGGTTATGTTAATAGTCTTAAACATACCTGCATAGTTTCAGTAACATGCATAGCTTAAAAGTTTAGAATTCTGGGTTTAAGATGAACACAGTGGATTGAGACATTCAAGCAAGTCGCAACAGTGGATTGCGACATGGTTGAATATTGCGATCTTCATGAATGTCGCAACCTTGAGTTGCGACTTGCTCATGAAATCGCAATAGTAGGTTGCGCTTGCTCATGAAGTCGCAATAGTGGGTTGCGACTTGGTGCTATGGGGAAGTCGCAGTAGTTAGTTGCGACTTGGTACTGTGTCGCAATAGTAGATTGCGACTTGGTGTAGTGTATTGCGACTTAGAGTAATTCCATAGTTGATTGCGACTTGAGTCGAGGATTTCAGAACTTAGAGATTTTTAGTTTTAAAAAGAAATATTTGTATTTATTTGATACAGATTCTGTGAAACTGAACTGAAGAAGTTGGAGTGCTCGGTAAATAGCTTGGGAGGATTTTGGAATTAAGCGAAACACGTGAGTTTTTACTTAAAATGTTTTCAAATGGAATACATGTATGTGAATGAGTGTAATATTGTGCATATGGTGTTTATATGAGTATTACATTACATGGGTGCTAGTTGGTCGGGCTTAGGACCGGTGAAAGTTGGCTGTACAGAGGGACATTGGTGTTGGTTGTATTTAGTACAGCGGTGTATATTGATTAATTGGCTTGCTACCAATTAATATGGCCAAGAGAAAGAGAAAGAGAAAGAGATGAAAAGATACATAATGCATGAGTCATAATTGGTATTCTTATGTGAATTATGTGTATGATGTTGTGCAAATGTTTTCTTTAACTAACGGGGATTTCTCACTAGACCTCAAGGTCTAACCCTCATTTTTGTTTTAAAATATGTATTCCAGGTCAAGGAGAAAATAAGGGACAGTGATAGGATGTATCATGTTTAGCTTTTTGGAAGATGCAATATTATGAAGATGTGAGATGTGTTTTGTATCTGTTATGTTATTATGATATTATGTACTTCGTTATAAGTGAAAAAGTTTGTACTGAAAGACCTATTTTATTAAGCTAAGGGACCATATATGAAATATAATGTATTTTGTGGTGAAATTATGTTATGAAATATATGTTATTTGTATGTTGGGAATTCGGGTTGTTACAGTAAACTTGTAAAATCATTGTATGGACTGAAACAAGCACCCAAACAATGGCATCAGAAATTTGATGAGGTTATCTTGTCCAACGGTTTTATGATAAACCAAGCTGACAAATGTATATAGCAAATTTGACACATCCGGTAACGGTGTAATCATTTGCTTATACGTTGACGATATGTTGATCTTTGGCACCGACCAAAATCAAGTTGGAAAAACCAAAGAGTTTTTGTCGTCGAGTTTCTCCATGAAAGATATGGGAGAGGCGGAGGTGATCCTTGGAATAAGGATCAAGCGTGAGAACAAAGGGATTGCAATTACGCAATCTCATTACATTGAGAAAGTATTAAAGAAATTTAATTGCTTTGATTGTTCTCCGGTGAGTACTCCATGGGATCCGAGTGTGAAGCTTATGCCCAACTCGGGTGAAGCGGTGTCACAACTCGAGTACTCAAAGGCTATTGTGTTAGTCCCAGATGGCTTAACAAGTATTGTAGAAGGGGGGGGGGGGGGTGAATACAATACTCAAAATTTTCAGAATTTTAATTCTTTTATTGAAAATATTTCAACTAGAATTACACAAAGAAACTTAAAGACTGTTGCGGAAAAGAACAGATAAACTATTCTAACAATCTTTCACAAAGTAAACTAAACAATACAGCAGAGAACACTAAGAGCAAAGCTATATGGTTATCAAGCAATATGAAAATCTTGCACTAAGAGAAATCCAGAAAGCGTAATTTGCATGGAGTCTTCATCTTCCTTTTATAGTGAGGATAAGGTACTGAGCATTAAATGCATGGTACTATTATCCTCAAGTCACTTGCAACGTACCAATGGTCTTTGGAAAAGTACCAGTGGACTTCTAAAAAGCTGATAAGTCACTATCACCTTTTTCTTGAAACCAGGAATAGAAGCCATGCTGAAAGGACATCTTCTAAAAAGACAATAAGACAAAATGTTACTTTTGCCTTGTATCAGATTTTGTCCCGAAATAAATGATCTTCTTTATGAGTATTCAAGACAATATCACCGAAGGAGTTTCACCGATAATATTGTCAAGAATATATAACCATCTGCAAAGAAGTACCATTTCCACAAAGTTCCTACCGAGTTTAAGAAGCATATCGGTGGAAGCTGTTCACCGAATCTGAAGGTATTTTCGGTGGAGGCAGTTCACCGAAAAATGACAGCTTCTTCGGTGGAGATGAAGGCCACCGAAATTGTGAAGACAATTCGGTGGTGATGATGGCCACCGAAATTGTGAAGACAATTCGGTGGTGATGACTTGTTTGTTTGTTGAGAAGAGTCTTCTATTTTCCACAAGTAGAGAGTCTTCAAGCTTGGTTTCGGTTGATCTTCGACTTCACCGAACATTTGCTATTTTGTACAAGTCATTCAAAGAACTAAACTAAAATATTCTAAGTAGGATTTTTAGGGAAAACATCGGTGAGTCAATTTCAAATCCTTGGTGACCCAACAATCTCCCCCTATTTGAATTTGAGCTCCTTTCTTAGAATATTTAAGAGTATTGAAAAGTAAAGTGCATTTTGACCCTTTTTACTCTTTTTGGGTTCTTTTCACATAGACCATTCTTTTTGTTCTTTTTGATCTTTTTCTTTTTGTATGAGTATGTATACTATGTACAGTATTTACAAGTAAATGAAAGTAAGGATGTGTACCGAAATAAAATTCAAATAGAGAGATACTTGTATTAAGATAAGTTTTCTCGTACATTTTTACAGAATGAGAAACAAACTCTTTACAAGTACCAAAGGAAAAGAGAGAACATATTTCTCGGTGGTTTGCCTCCGTTTGATTTCATCCGTCACATTTTTTAAGAAGGGTTGAGCTTCGAGAATGTAAGGAAATAGGTTGTAGATACCTTGAAGGAACAGAGTATCGACAATGAAAATCTGAGCAAATCTGAAGAAGGATCTTCGACCGAAACCATCATTGAAGTAAAGCCCCGGAATCGGTGCAAGGCTCAGAGTTGTAGAGGGATGTGGTACCGAGGTAGGAAGGGATAGATTCAGGTTGCTGACATTTGGAATCTTTCCTTCAGATGCCATCTCTTTGAATACTTTGTCTATGGGATTCTTGACTTTGGGAACCCGAATGTCTTCTTTCATTGATTGAAGTTTGGCCCTTTCATCGGTGGAAAGGATGATGTTGTGTTTTCTTTTGATCTCCTTCATCCTATCCATCAAACCTTCAATGCATTTGATGAATGTGTCCTTCTTCGGGTTGGGACTTTTGACAAGATGTTGAGAGATTTCGAACCATTCAGTGAGGCCGAAATTCTTGAGGTGGACATCTGTCAAGCTTTTCAACGAACCATCATCTCTGTTAATGATTAGCCTGATATCCTTTGGGTTGAATCTGGAAGTAGCAATTTTGGCACTTGTGATTGTGGTTGTGCTCATTCGGTGGTGCATGGTTCTTTTGTACCAGGTAATTTCTTCGTTCTTTTCTTCTTCAAATGCACTTAGTACGGATTTTTTAGTTTGGATGGCATCAGTGGACTTCACTTTGGCGGCTTCTTCTTCGGCAACTTTCATGGATAGAGCTTTAGATTTATCCAAAGCTATTTGGGCAAGTTTAGCTTCCTCAATTTCTTGAGGAGAAAGGCCGAGATCGGTGAAGGTTGTTTGAGGAGGAGGCTTGAGTTTTAGAGTTTCAGCACCTTCAGGTCTTGCCCCATACTTAGCCAATTCTTTCTTCTTCTTTTCTTCCTTTGCCAAGTCTTCGGCCGAAATTACCTTCTTTCCTTTATCTTTGGGAGCTTTGCTCGATTGCTCCCCCTCAGATGATGCAATCACTTCCACGATCTTAGGAACTTTGTTTTTCGGTGAAGAAATGGATTCGGTGGTGCCTGTATGGACTGGTGAGTTCTGAGGTGATTTCGGTGGTGGCGATGCATTCGGTGGAGAAGGGGTTTTCGGTGGAGGCTTGTTGCTGGTAGATTTCTTGAGAGTGGGAAGTTTTCTTGGTGTAGAAGTGGTTTTCTCCCCCTCAGCAATAGCCGGAAGCTTAAAACCCATCTCATAAAATACTTTATCGAATTTGGAGTGTAGAGAGGCCAAGCTTGTAGACATGGAATCGGGAACCAGAGAGAAATCACCCAAGCTCATTTCCCATTCAGATTTATCGGTGGTGGAGGCCTTTGTGAGGGATGCCACCTTTGAAGACAAAGTATCAAGGGATTCATTTATTGGTTTAAGGGCATCGGTGATGGCGTTGAAAAGAATTTGAGGCAACTTAGTCTCAAGAGTTGAAATTCTAGAGTTGGCCTGGGAGATCAAAGAAATGGTAGATTGTAGAAAAGTAGAGTGTTGGCCATGGTGTGTGGAAAGATAACCACCGATTTCTGGGAAAGAACATCGGTAGCGTAGGGGATCAGTTTCTATAGGCCGATGTGGGAGGAAAACTGCTAACTCATCGGGATATAGAATTCTCGGTGGTGGAGAATCCTTCTGAATCGGTGTTGGTGATCTCTGCGGGGTAGGCGATCGGTGTGGAGTAGGAGATCGCCGAGGAGAATCCTGATGTTCTGGTGAGGGAGTCTCGGTGGGATTTTCGTCGGCGGACGGGATGATTCGGGAAGAATCAGTGTCCTCCAAAAGAAAATCAAAGAAGTCTCTCGGGGGGGGGGGATGTAATGGGGGGGGGAACTCTGATTGAGTTGTGCATCATCATCGATCATAAACTGATCGGGTGAAAGGTCGTGTAGTGTCAAATCTACTCCTTCGAGGGAAGAGGGCTCGAAGTCATCTCTTTTACCCAAAGAAGTGGGTGAAGAGGCAAATGTAGGGACTTCCTTTTCTACAACTGTGGTCTTTCGAGAGACCACAGAGGAGTCGGTTGTGGGTTTAACAAATTCCCTAGAATGGGATGGTTCAGCCAAAGGTACCCGGGATCTTTTTAGAGAAGATTTCGGGGGGGGGGGGGGGGAATATTGATGAGTGCCTCCGCTTAGAAGGTTTTTGAACCGGGGAAGCCGTCGAGGGTTCTCTCGTTGGCGTGGTTCTAGAAGCGGGTGCGGAGGTGTCGGTGGCCTTTTGTTGTTTCTTTTTAGCGCCACCGAACTTTACTCGAGGACGGGGCGAAGGGGCCACGACATTTGGAGTGACCTCGGGAATTTTCAGGTGACGAAACCCGGGAATTTCCGCATCACCCCAATGTAGTTCGGGAGAGAGAGCAAAAGAAATTATACCTGGCCGTAAATGGTGATCGGTTGCGAGTGGTTTAACATTTAGAGTTTTGGTGCCAACGAGTGGAGACGACCAGTCATATGTGAATCGTGGAGTAGATGAGTTGCGATCGGAATCCAAAGCTTTAGCAAGTTTATGTTGAATGATCATCGAGATAAAACGAGGATATGCAACATAGCATTTCTTGGGATGCTGGATTACCTCGACAAGTTCAGAAAAGAAGTATTGAGCGAAGTCAACTTTCCTTTGAAAGATGAGGGCATGAGCGAGCTTCGTGATATATGACGGCGATTGATCGTGCCCACTAGTCTTGCGAGAGAGACAATGGATAATATGGGCAAAGAAAAAATTCCATATGCTGCCCATTCTGCTTCGAAGGAGAGTGCCGGGCCCTTTTTAGATGAATCATCAATAACATACCCAAGAGTTTGAACAACGTCTTCAAATATGTTATCGATATGTAGATCATCATATTGAGGAAAGGCTTGGATTTTGAGAGCTAGGCGAACATCATCGACCCCAAAGGTAAGGTCGTGATCACCTTCTTCATTGGTAAGAATGGAGGCGTGAATGGCTTCGTTTGAGGGATCGTACACACAGGTTAACCAAAACTGTCCAATGAGCATTTTGCTTATTTTAGGGTTGCAGGTGAAAGCATGGAGGAGAGGAGATCGGGTGAGAAACTTGGTTACCGTAGAGAACTCTGGATGAGATGAGTCGGAATCGAAGCGGGCAACATGATTGCATGCATTGAACTTGAGGTCTTCGAATCGAGTGGGAACTGCGGATCTGGAGGATGCCATTGAAATGGGTATCTTAGGTTTTTAGAGAGAGGTAAGAGAGAAGAAGGGTTGCAGGTTTCATGTGAAAGAAATGAGAGGGAAAAGTTTAGGGGTTATAAGTATATATAGAGGTGAGAGAAGGTAGATTTAAAAAGGAAAAAGGTAATGATGATTGTTTTTGGGGAGTTGGAGACAAAAACGGCGAGAAGGGGAAAGGTCTCACATCACTGGAAACTTTTAGGGATTTGTGGACTCAAGAAGGCATGGGGAATCGAAATGGATAAGAAGAAAAGAAATCGGTGATAATTCGGTGGACACAGTACCGAAGTCTCACCGATGATGGAGAGTCGGTGTGAGACTTGAATTTCGGTGGAAGGGCTAGACGAAGGATACCACCGAAATTTCCTTTGGTGGAAGAATGGAGAAGACCTTCGGTGTTGGAAGTTTCCACCGAATTTAGATTTTGGTAGAAGAGAAGAGAGTACCTTCGGTGTTGACTTGATTCCACCGAATCATGTGACAAGAGATTTCGGTGGAGGGGTGTGTCGGTGGAATCACTCTGGAATGTTTCCACCGAGTTGATGTTTCGGTGGTAAGGGAAGAAAGTGTGATATCGGGGTAAGGATTTCGGTAGAGATGAAATCGGTGTAGAAGCACAAAGAAGTTTGTCCACCGATGTGAGATCGGTGGAGAATAAAAACACATTTTATTCTTGTAGATTGCACATTCCAAGTTCACTTATTAGAAAGTTGAACTTGGTTTCATCAAGGGGTTTAGTAAATAAATAAGCAAGTTGCAAATCGGTGGGAATGAAGTGCAGCTCAATGTCACCTTTGGAAATGTGGTCCCTGATGAAGTGATACCTGATATCTATGTGTTTAGATCTGGAGTGAAGAACAGGATTGTTTGCAATAGCTATTGCACTGGAATTATCACACAGAATTGGGACTTTAGAAAAGAATTGATTGTAGTCCCTGAGTTGGTTTCTCATCCACGGGATCTGAGCACAACAGCTTCCAGCAGCTACATATTCAGCCTCAGCAGTAGAGGTTGACACAGAGTTTTGTTTCTTGCTGGACCAACTTACCAATTTACCACCAAGAAGTTGGCAGCTTCCTGTAGTACTCTTTCTATCAATCTGGGAACCTGCATAATCTGAATCTGAATACCCAATTAGTTCAAAACCTGAGTCTTTAGGATACCAAAGACCCAAGTGCAAGGTACCCTTGAGATACCGAAAAATCCGTTTTACAGCCTTTAAATGTGATTCTTTAGGATTATCCTGATAACGTGCACATAGACAAGTAGCAAACATAATATCCGGTCTGCTAGCAGTTAAGTACAAAAGAGAACCAATCATTCCTCGATAAAGGGTAATGTCCACAGATTCACCTTTAGGATCAGCATTGAGTTTCAAAGGTGGTGCCATGGGAGTTTTCATAGGAGAGCTATCTAGAAAGTTGAATTTCTTCAGAAGGTCACGAATATATTTACTTTGGTTTATAAAAATTCCTTCTGAAGTTTGTTTGACCTGAAGGCCCAAAAAGAATGTAAGCTCTCCCATCATGTTCATCTCATATTCACTCATCATGAGAGAAGCAAACTCATCACAAAGTGATTCATCAGTGGCACCAAAGATGATGTCATCAACATAGATTTGGACAAGAATGAGATTACCTGAGGTTTCCTTGATGAAGAGAGTGTTGTCGATTTTACCTCTGGAATATCCATGCTTTAGAAGGAAGTTGGCAAGAGTGTCATACCAAGCACGAGGAGCTTGCTTGAGACCATAAAGTGCCTTGTCAAGTCTGTACACATAGTCTGGATGAGCTGGGTCTTCAAAGCCAGGAGGTTGTTTCACATATACTTCCTCTGCAAGTTCCCCATTGAGGAAGGCACTTTTAACATCCATTTGAAAGACCCTAAAATTTCGGTAGGCAGCATGAGCCAGAAAGATTCTTATAGCTTCAAGTCTTGCAACAGGGGAAAATGTTTCATCATAGTCAATGCCTTCTTCCTGTCTGTATCCTTGAGCAACCAGTCTTGCCTTATTTCTGATAACAGTGCCATCTTCATCCATCTTGTTTCTGAAGATCCATTTGGTTCCAATGATTGTCTTCTTTCGGGGTCTGGGAACCAATCTCCAAACTTTGTTTCTCTCAAACTGAGAAAGTTCTTCTTGCATGGCAGTGATCCAACAAGGATCTGAGAGAGCTTCATCAATCTTTTTGGGTTCAATAAGAGAGAGAAAATTCACATAGAGACAAATATTTCCAACTCCTCTACGAGTTTGGACACCTGCTTGCTGATCACCAATGATTTGGTCTATGGGGTGATCTTTGGTCCATTTGGTTGCAGGAGGTAAAGGTGGCGGAATGTTTTGTGTTTGGGGTGAAGAAGTAGTGGGATCAGAGGTTCGGTGTGAGGCAATGGGATCGGTGGACGATATGGGATCGGTGGAGGGATGTGCGTCGGTGGGAAAAGGTACATCGGTGGGGACATGTTCAATTTCGGTGGGAGATAGGAGTAAGTGCACGGGAAGAAGCTTCAGGATGGACTTTGCCAAATCCTAGACCGATTTTGCTCTTTCCACCGATTTGACTTTGAATGAGTTGTTCAAGATTTTTTGAAGAATCTGTCCATTTTCTTACAACCTCTTGCTCTCTTTTAAGTTTCTTAAAAAGTGAGTTCTTTTCTTTTGAAATCACATGATTTATTGTTTTCAAGTCCTCAAGGTCAGCTTTGATTTCCTCAAATTTTTTAAGCTTAGACATGCAAATTTCAAGTTCAGATTTGAGTTCTTTCACTTGAGCAGATTTTCTATTCTTGCTATCTTTGACAGAATAAAAGTCTTTAGTTAAAGATTCATATGCATCTATCTTTTCACTATCAGTCATATCATTAAAAGGATGTACCTAAGCATAAGCTGTCGAGCACCCAGTCGACACAAGAGCCATTGGAGAGGTAGCTTTTTCAGAATCCTCCGTCTCTTCAGAAATGGCCATGAAGCACATATTGTGAGAATCACTGTCAGAGGTGTCGTCTTCATCCCAGTTATGAGTTTCTGCCATTAGACCTTTTCCTTTTCTTTCAAGACCCTCACTCCTTTCTTTCTCTTTCTTGTACTTGGCTTTATACTTCTCAGTGCGCTCCTGATGGTCTAAGGAAGAGGATTGGGAATCCTTTTTGGAAAAGGTTGATTTGAAAGGATTATTTCTGGGTTTCTCATTCTTTGAAGAATATTTGTCAGAGGATGGGTTCCTAGACTTAGTAACACGCTTGCTCTTATACTCAGATGCAAAGTGTCCTTTCTTGCCACAGTTATAGCACTCTTCATTTGACTTATCAGATGAAGTCTTGGAAGAAGAAGATTTTCTAAAATTTCTGAATTTGATGAAAGGACGAAATTTGTTCTTAGAGCCAGCCATCATTGCCATTTCTTCAGACAATTGTTCAACCATAATTTCCTCACCTTCATCATCAGCATCACTAAGATATGCCTCCGTTTGGTGGGAAGAGATATTTTGGCTGTCATTGTCAGAGTCTGATGACGGATAGGTGAATCTAGGAACATTTTGAGATTTCTTGCAGCTTTCACTGACAAGAGCTATAGAAGAGCTCTTTATCTCTTTGATGAAAGATTTCCTTTGTAACTTTGTTTGCTCAAAATTGAAGAGAGTTCCATAAAGGACAGTTAAGGGCATGAACTCAAGGTCCTTGGTAGTTTTAATGCAAGTACATATATTCTCCCAAAAATCTGGAAGACAATCCATGAACTTGCTTAAGACTTCCTCATTATCATAGACTCTGCCCAATAACTTCAGATCATTTAAAAGAGAGTTGAAGCGATTATAGTAGCTAGGAAGAGATTCTCCTTTTTCAAAAGCAAAGAGTTCATATTTTCTAATGAGACCAATCTTTTTACATTTCTTTACTTCCACTGTACCTTCGTACAGTACACACAGTGTGGTCCACATCTCTTTAGCAGTTTCAAAGTTAACCAGGGAGTGATAGACCTCATCAGGAAGTGAGAGTGCAATAATTGCTCTTAGCTTAGAGTCGAGAGAGACCAAACGTTTTTCCTCATCAGTATATTTCTTAGGATTTTTTAGGATGTAACGACCAGTAGCACTGGATCTTTCTTCATCAGAATCACTAGAGATTTCTTTTTCCATGGTTTCTTTACCAGGCCTCTGCGTTTCATAGCGAGCCCAAACTCTGGGGATGATAGGTCCCTCTTTGAGAATGGTTGGATATCTAGTATCCACTCCTTCCATGAATAGCATCATGCGGCTCTTCCACAAAGAGAAGTTGTTAGCATTAAACTTAGGAGGTTTGGTTATGGAGCCATTCTCATAAAAGTTGTTTTGAAAAGAGTTTTCAATTGTAGAAGAAGAAGAGGCAGCCATCGCAGATCAAGTTTATGGGATTAAACTTTCTGCTCTGATACCACTTGTTAGTCCCAGATGGCTTAACAAGTATTGTGAAAGGGGGGGGGGGGTTGAATACAATACTCACAATTTTCACAATTTTAATTCTTTTATTGAAAATCTTTCAACTAGAATTATACAAAGAAACTTAAAGACTGTTGCGGAAAAGAACAGATAAACTATTCTAACAATCTTTCACAAAGTAAACAAAACAATACAGCAGAGAACACTAAGAGTAAAGCTATAAGGTTATCAAGCAATAAGAAAATCTTGCACTGAGAGAAATCCAGAAAGCGTAATTTGCATGGAGTCTTCATCTTCCTTTTATAGTGAGGATAAGGTACTGAGCATTAAATGCATGGTACTATTATCCTCAAGTCACTTGCAACGTACCAATGGTCTTTGGAAAAGTACCAGTGGACTTCTAAAAAGCTGATAAGTCACTATCACGTTTTTCTTGAAACCAGGAATAGAAGCCATGCTGAAAGGACATCTTCTAAAAAGATAATAAGACAAAATGTTACTTTTGCCTTGTATCAGATTTTGTCCCGAAATAAATGATCTTCTTTATGAGTATTCAAGACAATATCATCGAAGGAGTTTCACCGATAATATTGTCAAGAATATATAACCATCTGCAAAGAAGTACCATTTCCACAAAGTTCCTACCGAGTTTAAGAAGCATATCGGTGGAAGCTGTTCACCGAATCTGAAGGTATTTTCGGTGGAGGCAGTTCACCGAAAAATGAGAGCTTCTTCGGTGGAGATGAAGGCCACCAAAATTGTGAAGACAATTCGGTGGTGATGATGGCCACCGAAATTGTGAAGACAATTCGGTGGTGATGATGGCCACCGAAATTGTGAAGACAATTCGGTGGTGATGACTTGTTTGTTTGTTGAGAAGAGTCTTCTATTTTCCACAAGTAGAGAGTCTTCAAGCTTGGTTTCGGTTGATCTTTGACTTCACCGAACATTTGCTATTTTGTACAAGTCATTCAAAGAACTAAACTAAAATATTCTAAGTAGGATTTTTAGGGAAAACATCGGTGAGTCAATTTCAAATCCTTGGTGACCCAACATATTGGATGTTTGATGTATGCCATGACAAGCACTAAGCCGGATATTGCTTTTGCCATAGGAAAGTTGAGTAGGTTTACTAGTAATACTAGTATTCATCATTGGCAAGCGATAAGACGAGTATTCAAATACTTGAAGAAAACCATTGATTATGGTTTGTCATATGTCGGGTTTCCTTCGATATTGGAGGGATATTCGGATGCAAGTTGGATTACCAACTTAGAAGATCACTCTTCTACGAGTGGTTGGGTGTATTTGATTGGGGGAGGTGCCATCTCATGAGCTTCCAAGAAGCAAACCTGCATCACGGGTTCGACTATGGAGTCGGAATTTGTGGCATTAGCCGCTGTCGGTAAAGAGGCGGAGTGGCTAAGGAATTTGGTCCATGAAATTCCGTTATGGACGAAACCAATATCACCCATTTCTATCCGTTGTGATAGTGCGGCTACTTTGGCTAAAGCTTATAGTCAAGTATATAATGGCAAGTCTAGACACTTAGGTGTTAGACATAGCATGATTCGCGAGCTAATCACGAATGGGGTGATTTTGGTTGAATTTGTCCGGTCGCAACAAAATTTAGCGGACCACTTGACGAAGGGGTTAGCTAGGGACTTGGTTCACAAGTCGGTGATAGGGATGGGATTAAAGTCCATCTAAATCTCTAACAGTGAGATACCCAATTCCCTTCTAATACAACGTTAGAAGTTGAATTCAATGGGAAAGCTCACTAAGGGATTGGAGCACAAGATGATCATCCCACGGTATGTGCTCGGTACTGCAAGTGAAGGAGGTAATAGTTCTTTTGTAAAAATGCATGTGCAGGTGCATGATGAAAGGAACTACCTATATGAGTGTGAAGTGTGGCCGCTTCAAGAAGCTTGGACTTGGCTTTGATGCACTCACGAATGGATAAGGACACATGGCATGTATAGTGTCAAGTTTAAACTTTAGAGAATTATTTAAATTCATGTGTATGTTATCTTCTGGTACTCAAATGGGTTGAAGGGTTCAATCCATAGGACACCCAGATTCTCGAGTATTTGAAATGTGTAATGTACTAAGATGGAAATTCAATCTTCTAGATATTTTCATTTATGCATGAGTTTGTTTTCCTATATTGTATATTTCTTTTTGTGAATCAAGGATTGCACTAAAATGGGGGAGGAATGTTGGTGATTTTAGTGAAATCATCGGTTCATTTTATGTAATTGGATTCACAAGATAATAATGGGGTTGGTAGCTAAGCTATAACATGAGTTAGGAGGTGTGGGGTGCACACTCATGTAAGCTAACTAGAACTCGAGATTGTTGGATGGTTATGATTGGCGTGTTACTAGAGTTTTTTGTGAACTGGGCGTCGGGGCCAGTACTGGGGCCAGTTTACTGGCGCCAGTTGACTGGCACGGAGACTGGCGCCAGGTTATGTTTAGTTTGCTGGCGCGGATGGTGGCGCCAGTTGACTGGCGCGGAGACTGGCGCCGGCTATTGGAATGTTTCCTTCATTTTTTGTAACCGCCAACATTAATGTCCACAATCAATCTCATTTAATGAGATATTATTATCAGTATCAATATAGGGTCGGTTACAATTCTCAAGGTGTTTAAATAGGATCGATTTCTGCCTAAATCGATACCGAGAATTGAGATTATCCTCGAGTGAATTTCGTGATGCCCGGGCAGAATAGGGTCAAAATATCACTTAAGGAAAGCGAGCTCTCACGCGATCTCATTTTCTTTATCCAAGTTCTAATCACTCTATTTCTCCCTCGATTTTATGAAATTCTCCAACATATACATGTGTGTACGTATACTCAAATCTTTTATAACTCGATAATGCATATAATTCGCAATGGTTTATTAGACCCAAAAGTACCATGAATGCATAATTGTCAAATGGTCTTCACATATAAGACAAAACACTCAAAGGATGCACACACTCAAATAAAACGCCAATAAGCGCATAACACATCCAAGGCTCCACCTCGAGCTACTAACACCGGCAAACACTCAAAAGACCCATTTGAGTATAAATCAAGCCCTTAATGGCAAAATAACCATTTGGCTAAATACGTGTTGCCCACACGTTTACGTAAACCAGAATACATCGTTACCCAAAATATTTGCCTTTTTAATTCTCAATTGGCCTTCGGCCCAAAATAAAAGGTTTACAAGTCTCAAAATATTCATACGGTCGAAATTGACCAAAATCCCCAACTCACACGTTCACATTTTCAAAATGTAACATATCATAACTATTGCATAATCGCAACAAACACTAAAAGTGTATTTTGACCAAATAACCTTCACTTATGCAATAAATTAACAAAACACTTTCATTTGTGATTTATGTATCAATCACTCAAAATCCCCAAATGTGGGTGTTTTACAAGATTTGTAAAGCTCAACACTTTGATTAATCAAAATCCACTAAATAACTCAACAAGTGATAATTTTATATAAAGCACACAAATACTTTAAAATAAACATTTTGGCTTGTACAACGTGTTGATCCAAACCCTCAGTGATTTGATAATGACCCTATCTTAAATACTTAGTGAAAATTGTAAGTAAACAATATGTATCAGAGTTTCACTATCGCTGATAAGTACTAAGATCTTACAGTACTGCTGATAGGAACTCTCGCACTTTTAGATTAAACATTCAGCGAACACTGTTCACCATATCGCTGAGTCTGTTCAGTCCTTATGGTGATCGCTGATAAGTTAGTTGTTTACTTATGATCCCTGAAGACAAGATTCACGTCAACAAAGGTTCTACGCTGAAGTCGAAGATCAAGCTCAAGAACCAGCGACAAGTCTCCTAATGAACTGATGCGGATCAGCGAAGACTCAGATTTGTCCACTCAACGTGAAGTATCAAGTACAAGACTTCAGCTATCGCTGAACTTTATCATCTGCTGAATAGTAAATGATAATCGCTGAATCAACGAAAGCTGATCATGAAGTCCTCCGTACAAAGTACTTTTGTCTTAACCTCCCTTGCACGCCACCGTACGAAATGTCAGAAAAGAACCTCCGAAAATCTGAAATCGTACAACCACTCTGATACTACACTGTTCATTCATGCGGCTACTAAGGTTGTCATCAAAGGTCAATGACATGCAACCAATCCGCTGATGACACGTGTAAAGTGTATACTAAATTGCATTAAATGCATGCAGTATATAAAGAGATGAACTCACTTCATTTGAAGTAACTTGCTAACTCTGGACAAGTTCAAATCTCTCAAGATAGGATTTTATTAGTAATCTCCTTATCTTTCTTAGTGCAAGAAAACCTTAGTGTTCCAACTTGTTTAGATTTAGGTTTATCCTTAATCTTGTTTCCGCAACAAGCTGTAAATTGTTAATGATTTATCAATAAACAATTTAGAAAAGTAAAATAGTGTGTTTGTATTCAACCCCCCCCCCCCTTCTACAAACTTGTTTAAGCCTTTCGGGACCAACAAGTGGTATCAGAGCAGATTTGTTTAATCTCATAAACAAGATCTAATCTAATATATTTCTCTTCCTTGCTATTATCTGAAAATGGCCAACTCAAACACAAACACTCACTATATCGACAATGGTTCTCTTGCAAAACCCCCTAGATTTTCCAGAGACAACTTCAACTTATGGAAAAATAGGATGACACTCTTCTTAGAAGGTGTAGACCCTACTATACCTTACTATCTTGAAAACAGTCCACACATCCCTGTAACGATTGATCCTGCCGTTCCAGCCACTACAACTAGAGCTGCTATTCCAGAAAGGCTGATTCCAAAGGAAATCCATCATTGGACCGATGAAGACAAGAAGAAAGTGGCTATAGATACAAAAGCCAGATCCATACTATCCATGGCCCTTCCTGACGAAGTCTACCATTCCGTCATGAACCTGAAATCCTCAAAAGCCATGTGGGACACAATATGTGTTCAGTATGAAGGAACGTCTGAAGTCCAGGATTCAAGAAAGATCAACCTGGTAAGACAATACGAAAGTTTCATCTCTGGTAAGAATGAAACTCTCTCTGAAGTACATCAACGTTTTAATTGCTTAATTATAGATCTTAAAACGGTTGGTAAGGAATATTCTAACTTTGAAGTTCTGACAAAGTTTTTAGAATGTTTACCTGAAAGCTGGGACAATTATTCCATGTGTCTCAAGCTGTCAAAAGATCTAAGATCAATGACACTTGCTACCTTATATGGCACATTGCTGAATCATGAGCAATCTAGCCATCTTAAGAAGAATCTTGTAAAAGATTCCAAAAGCACCCCTGTTGCTTTAATCTCAGAGGAACCTTCTACTCAGCGACCCGTGGTCACTATCACTGAGTTAGAAAGTAACTCTGAAAGATCATCAGATTCTGATTCTTCAGATGATGAATCCTTGGCTCTCCTAACTAAAAAGTTCAGGAGATTTGCCAAGAAGAAAATGTTCAGAAAGAACAAAACTCTTTCTATAGCTGACAAGCCTAAGTCATCAGCTTTTGTTGATAAGGCTACTGCTACTTGTTTTAACTGCGAAAAGACAGGTCATTTCGCTAACGAGTGCAGGTCAAAGAAAATCATGAGACCTTCAGCCTTTACAAAGAAATCCTTTGTTCCAAGGAATAAAGACGACAAATACTTAAAGCTGAAGGAGAAGTATGCAAAGCTGAAAAGCTTTAAGAAGAAGGGAAAAGGCCTAATGGCTGACTATGATTGGGCTGCTTCTGATGAAGAAGCCTCATCATCTGATTCTGAAGATGATGAAGCAAATCAATGTCTCATGGCCAAGATTGAAGAAGAGGAAGAAAGTTCAGACATTCCCTCCACTTCAACATCTGCCATTCAGGTATCACCCTCCTTCTTTACCAATATTGTAAATATTGATGAAGCTGATAGTCTCCGTAAAATCGAACTACTGACTAGAAGCTTATACGAAGCCATGAACGGCAAAGCTGTGGTTGAAAACCAAAATCTTGATCTCGCTGAAAAGCTTAAAAATTGCCACCTTCAAATAGAAAAGCTTTCTAAATTTGAAGAAGATTTTAAAGATCAAGTCCATTTAAATCAGCTAGTCAAAATTGAACGAGCGGAAGCTATCGCTGCATTAAAAGCTGAACAAGCTACTGTTGAAGGATGGTGTAATTCTTCAACAAAGATCACTGAGATAATTAAGGCTCAGATTCCTCTGAGTGATAAACGTGGTCTGGGTTATAAATATGATACTCCAATACCAACCACTGAACGTTCAATGCTTAAATTTGGAACGTTCGTATCCTCAGTAGCTGACACTTCTTCATCTCAGTACTCCTCGTCGATTACACCAATCCCTGAGGAAACTCCTACCTCCTCAAAAGGTAAGGAGAAAATGGTTTATTCAAAACCTACCTCTGTCTCTAAAGATAAAGGTAAAGGAATTGTAATTTATCAAAATCCTCAGAAGGGTACTTTAGTACCTAAGCTGAATGCTTCCAAAGCCTTAGTGATTCATTCACCTGGTTCTAGAAATCAGACCTCTGGATCAGTTCAGCGACCTACTCCTAGACTCAGAGTAGATATCCTTGGTAAGAAATCTGAAGAACTGAATGTTCGTCCTATTTCAAAAACCAATAGTGTACTTGGTGCTGTCACTTCTAATTCCAAATTAAAAGCTCAGCACACAAGTGGTCCTAGAACTAATTTTAGTTATAGGAAATGTTATCACTGTGGACTTACCGATCATATTGCAAGTAAGTGTCCCACGGCCACCAAAGCTGATAAGATAGCTAAGGTGAAGATAGCACCAAAGAAGACCAAACCAGTTGCAAGTCAGGTCAAGGTGACTCCTACCGCTGAGGTCAAGAAATTGACCAAAGTGAAGAAAGACAAAGCTGAATCTTCAAATGCTGCGAAGACTGCTGAACCCATTCCAACCACTTCCACTGACAAACGCGTATACATGGTGAAGTGGGTACCCAAGCAAAACTAATCTTCCTTTGTATTGCAGGTTAAGAAGGGTATCTGGTATCTCGATAGCGGATGCTCTAGACACATGACTGGAAAGAAAAGCCTGCTCGCTGAATACAAGGAAGAGAAGGGTCCCTCTGTGACTTTCGGTGGAAATGGAAAAGGACACACCCGAGGGTATGGTGTACTTTCAAATGGTACAACATCCTTCAGAAGAGTCGCATATGTTGAAGGGCTGAAGCATAATCTTCTGAGCATCAGTCAGCTTTGCGACATGGATAACAAAGTGATTTTCACCAAGGAATCCTGCTTTGTCTCTGACAAAAAGGAGAAGATAGCTCTCAGCGATTATCGTTTGGAAAATGTTTACGTTATAAACATGGACTCAACAACCACTGAGAACTCCTGTTTCTTCTCAAAGGCATCTTCTGATGTCAACTGGCTATGGCACAAGAGGCTTTCACATCTCAACTTCAAGACACTGAATACTCTTTCATCCAAAGAGTTAGTCACTGGTCTACCTCAACATTCATACGCCAAAGAATCCTTATGTTCAGCGTGTGAAAAAGGGAAGCAGACCAAGGCAAGCTTTAAGTCCAAGCAAGTTTCCTCAGTGTCATCTCCTCTTCAACTACTCCATATGGATTTGTTTGGCCCCGTTAACAAACAATCCATCGCTGGAAAGAAATATACGCTGGTCATAGTTGATGAATTCTCTCGTTATACATGGGTAATGTTTCTCCGTTCTAAGAGTGACACCCCTGAAGAACTCATCACCTTTGTTCGGAAGATGGAAACTCTGAACAATATGACTGTTCGCTCAATAAGGAGTGATCATGGAACTGAATTCAAAAACAGTTCTCTTGATTCCTTCCTTGAGAGCAAGGGTATTTCTCACAACTTTTCGTCAGTGAGAACACCACAACAAAACGGAGTCGCTGAAAGAAGAAATAGAACAATTATTGAAGCTGCACGTTCAATGCTCAGCGATTCTCACCTGCCTACTCAGTTTTGGGCAGAAGCTCTCAACACGGCTTGTTTTACGCAAAACAGGTCGCTGATAGTCAAAAGATTCAAAAAGACAGCCTATGAACTTTTTCATGGGAGAAAGCCTTCAATCAGCTTTCTTCACATCTTTGGTTGTCAGTGTTTCATACTGAACAACAGAGATGCCCTTGCAAAGTTTGATCCTAAGGCTGATGATGGAATCTTTCTTGGTTACTCCTCAGTTTCCAAAGTCTTCAGAGTCTTCAACCGAAGAAGACAAACTGTAGAAGAAACTATTCACGTCACGTTTGACGAATCCCGTTCAGCGAACTCTAAACCGAACGCTGATACAGAAGAACTGAATCAATGGATGTTTTCTCATCTTGGTGATTCAGAAGATGTTCCCACTACTCATACTCATACAACTGAAAATGATGGTCCTACTATCATTCCCAATATGCAGAATAGTGAAGCTGAAACATCTTGGGTCTCAGCTGTTCCTATAAATACTATACCCGCAGTTGATCCAAATGTCTCAGAAATTCCATCTATTTCTCAGCAATCAGTGAATGAAGTGACAAATGCAAGCATTCCTCTCTTAGCTGATTATCCAGAAGTAGCTGAAGCCTCATCTTCAGTTTCTCCAGTTCAGACTGAGTCAGCGACGCATGCTCCGGCTCAGCGATGGACTGTAAATCACCCAATCGATCAAATTCTTGGTGATCCCAACGCTGGTATTCAGACTCGTAGAAGTGCAGGTAATATTTGTTTATTTGTTAACTTTATTTCTCTAACTGAACCAAAGAAAATAGATGATGCCCTCAGAGATCCAAACTGGGTCAGCGCTATGCAAGAAGAGCTGACTGAATTCGAAAGAAACAAAGTTTGGAAACTTGTTCGGAGACCAACTGACAAAACAGTGATAGGCACTAAGTGGGTCTATCGAAACAAGTTGGACGAACATGGTACTGTAACTCGCAACAAAGCTCGTCTTGTTGCTCAGGGATACAGACAAGAGGAAGGTATAGATTATGACGAAACCTTTGCTCCTGTAGCAAGACTTGAATCTATTCGTCTTTTCTTAGCATATGCTGTACACAAAAACTTCACTGTACATCAAATGGATGTTAAGTCAGCGTTTCTAAATGGAAAGCTGAATGAAGAAGTTTATGTGGAACAACCTCCAGGATTCTCAGATCCTAAGCGTCCAGGTTATGTTTATAAGCTGGATAAGGCACTTTATGGCTTGAAGCAAGCTCCTCGTGCATGGTATGACACTCTTTCTACTTATCTCCACCTTGAAAAATTTGAGAGAGGTAAGATTGACAAAACTTTGTTTTTTAGAAAAATAAAAGGTCATATCATTTTAGTTCAAATATATGTTGATGACATTATATTTGGTTCTACTAACCCTGAGCTTTGTACTCGTTTCGCTGATAGAATGAAAGATGAGTATAAAATGAGTATGATGGGTGAACTAACATATTTCCTTGGTCTTCAGATTAAGCAAACTGAAAAAGGAACTTTTATAAATCAGGGAAAGTATGTTAAAGATATGCTGAAAAAATTCGACTTAACTGAAAGTTCAGCTATGAAAACCCCTATGGCACCTCCGCTGATACTTGATAAGGACACAAAGGGTGTTCCTGTCAATGTCACGCTGTACCGTGGGATGATCGGCTCACTACTGTATCTTACAGCTAGCCGACCCGATATTATGTTTGCAACATGTCTGTGCGCACGATATCAAGCTGAACCTAAGATATCTCATATGAAAGCTGTAAAGCGAATCTTTCGATATCTTAAGGGTACAGCGAATCTAGGTCTTTGGTATCCCAAAGATTCAGGATTCGATCTAACCGCCTATTCAGACAGTGATTTTGCAGGTTGCAAAATGGATAGGAAAAGCACCACAGGAGGATGTCAGCTCTTGGGTGGAAAGCTGGTAAGTTGGACAAGTAAGAAGCAAAACTCGGTGTCCACTTCCACAGCTGAAGCTGAGTATGTAGCCGCTGGAAGCTGCTGTTCTCAAGTCTTGTGGATGAGAAATCAACTACTAGACTATGATCTTCAGCTCTCCAAAATTCCAATCTATTGCGACAGCACTAGTGCCATCGCTATAGCAAACAATCCAGTGCTACACTCAAAGACAAAACACATAGAAATCAGATATCATTTTATCAGAGATCATGTGATGAATGGTGATATAGAACTTCATTTTATCCCAACTGATTATCAGTTAGCTGATTTGTTTACCAAACCTCTTGATGAGACAAGATTCAACTTTCTCATCAGCGAGCTTGGAATGCTGAACTTTGAAGGATAAATCTTCAGCGGTTCACATTTAATCAGCGATACGTTTATACATTCTTGTATAGGCTCTGGATAAAATAAACTTGTACAATCCATTTCATCATCTTCTCTCTGAATAAATTGGGTTAAACTGATATCAAGGTATGTTTTCTCTGACAAAACGCATGAAAATGCAAGATTTCAAATTCTTTCATCGCTGAATAATATTTTGAAATTTCTTAAAACCCTCACTGATATTTCTATTCAGTGCTTCATATTTTCCAAAGAGTCCCTGAGTTTTTCTTTCAAAACCTCAGAGACAACGAAAGAATGTGAAAGGACAGTTGTGACGTCATTGCAACGGATAACACCAGGCACGCTCTTTTTCTGACACACGTTTGCACGTTTCGTTGTCTATCCAATCAAATGCAAACACGTGTCCGTGTCATGATGAAAAACTTTCCCGCTCAAGTTTTTCTCTCTCTACTCTCTTCCTATATAAACACTCTCAAAGTTTATATTTGTCTTTTATGCGAGTCAATCTTTCTCCGCAAGAAAAGAACACTGTTGCATTTTGTGCTCTCAATCTTCAAGAACTGTTCATCATCTTCTTCATCAAACTCAAGGTTAATATGTTCTTATCTATTATCAAATGCAAATAACTTGTTTTCGATCTTATCATTGTTTTACACAAGATCAAACAAAAGAACTCAAAAAATAAAATCATTTTCTTTCATGGTTTTATAAACACAACCATTTCATGGTTGTTCTTCAAGTTTTAAATCTAAAATCTTAAACTTGTTCTTCTTTCGTATCCATTTTTTTAAACTGGAATACAAGACTTATAGGTGTTATATTCGTTTTTTTTTTAAAACAAGAAAAACCCTAATCTTCATTAAGACTTTTTTGTCTGAATGAAATGGACAAAATTCGAAAAATCTTAATGGAAATTTTCTTTCCACATTAAGATATTTCTTATTTGTTAACATCTTTGGTTGAACTGATAATACAGTGAAATGGCAACTTCAAAGCTGAATGTTACCGCTGAGTCCATCTCCACTGATTCTGAGGAACTAGAAATCACCAAAGCTCCTCAGGTTAAGTTTGAGCTGGATCAACTAGACTGGACAAAGGCAAACAACCTTTCAGCGCTTCTCGAGTTTCCTCCTCGGAAGCAGGTATCCCATCTAGACGACGCTGTAAATTTTTTGAAGAATAGCCCCATCTACACAGCACTGACAATCACACCTCCTGCCAGTCAGCGTCTATTATCCCAATTCTGGTACTCTGCCAGACACACCAACCTACCCTCAGCCAAAGATCCATCTAAAACCATCGACTGCATACTCAGCGATACTGAGTATGGCACCATCAAGATAACCCCCGCAATAATCCGCAAAGCTCTGAAATTCCCTAACGCTACCTCAGAAAATCCTTTCATTCCATTTCCTGACCACAAGAAGCACGCTGATAGGGAAGAAATCATTGCTTTCCTTGATGCGATGGGTTACATCTAGGAGACTGGAAGAGACAAGCTACCTGAGAAGAAGCTGACGCTGATAAAGAAATCCAAGATGCCCAGCGAGATGAACTTCATCTTCGCTCACCTGATCAGCTGCATGACAGCGAAATCCGGATCTTCTGATCAAGCCGCTCAACCTCAGCAGGCCATGGGTTACGCACTGCTGAAAGGACTCAACATTGACTGGGCCTCCATCATCTATGAAGACCTCATTCAACGTGTTGATTCTGCCGCTGACCGACCAGCATGGGTTCCTTACCCGCGATTCATCAGCGCCATCTTTCAATATGGCCTGAAGGACAACTATCCTGAAGAGGGTGATCTGAAACTCTCTCAGATTGGCCCTAAAGTTCTCGACTTCAAGCCTGTCGCCAACGAGGTACGTCTCTCTACCCTTCTCACTCTACTTAATTCTCCGCTTTCTGTGGCTCCTTCAGCGACTATACCCCTCGCTGATTCCCAGGCCACAAAATCCATTCCTTCTAAGAAAAGGAAACAATCTCTTACCCCTCTTGATTCCAAAAGGATCAAGAAAACCAAGGAGCAACCCCAGCAACTCCATGCTGAAGACTCCTCAGCTCATTCTGAAGAGCTGAAGGAAAGTTCCATGGTACGCTCTGCCACACCAATTCAAGCCATCCCTTCTAAACCTACTTCAGCGTCCTTAAACGCTGAGGTTAGAACTTTGGAATCTACCCAACCTTCGTAGTCTCTCAAAAGACTGATGAAGTACTTCTCAGCGAATCCAACGCTGAACTTGAAACCCAACCCCAATTCTTATCCTTCGCTCCTCCCTCTACTTCTTTGGACACTCCTCCAGTCAAAACTGGAGATGCCATCATTCAAGAAGCCGTTGAAGCTTCTCAGCGAATGACGAAGAAAGGACCTGCAGAGATCTCCATCCCTCACGGAACTTTTGAGGGAGATATGGAACACTATGGAGGGACTCGAAACTTTGATGAGTTCGTCAACGCTCCTGCAGGTACAGATCCCACCTTAAACACTGTAACTAAACCTGAAACTTCTGAGCTTTCCTTTGTTCACAAGTACTTATATGTTACAGGTCCTTATTTGGGAGACATCAACCAGTCTCTGAAGTCTATGGAGATGAAACTTACGGATCTCACCACCGGTCTATCAAATAACTCTACAGCTGTAACAAACGCTGGAGAGAATCTGACGAAGCTGACTACTGTGGTGGACAAGAAGGCCTCCTCTGATGACATCAAAGACCTTGATAAAACTCTCGCCGACTTTGCCAAAGTGCTCTCCGACATCTACACTGACTACACCAACCTCAAATCATCAGTTTCCACCATTTCCAGCGAGGTTACAACGCTGAAGAAATCGGTTGGTACACTCGAAGGTGATATGTCAGTGGTCAAGACCGACTTGGGCTCAGTGAAGACCGATCTTAGTTCTGTCAAGACAATGATCGAGACGCTGGTGAACAAGGCAAATAATCCAGCTCCTGCTCCGGCCCCTGCACCTGTTTTGGACTCATTCACCGCAGAGGATCGCCAAGAGCTGAAGAAAATCACGCCTGCTATTTCTGGCCTAGAAGACAGAATAGCTAAGCTTGAAGATTGTGTGAAAGTCTCTGGCCCAGAAGACAGAGACAACACCAATGCTGAATCTACCCATTCCTCCCCCGCCCATCATGAGAAAGAGGGGGAGAAGAGCGCTGAACAGGAGAAGAGCGCTGAAGATCAAAATAAGAGCGCTGAAGACCTTTCCCATGATGAATCTATCAGGGGAGAGGGTAATGAAGATCGGATTACTGGACCTCAGGGAGATGAAAACCCTGAGGGAACCGAGAACCTCGCCTCTGTATCTGAGGGGGAGAAACTCGAAGAAGATGCTGAGGAATCTGAAGCAGAAGAAGACGAAGACTTCGACATCCCTGAAGCTGAACCATCCTCCTCTCCAAAGAACGATGATGATGATGATGAAGATGACGATGATTTCTTTGTTGTCAAACCTGCTCCTCGAACCAAAGCTCTTAAAGGTATTTCAATAAAAGAACTTTCAGGGGAGAAGACAAAGACAAAGCACTCAGCCTCTGGCGCTGAGAAAAGCAAAGACAAAGGCATCGTTGAAGATGATAATCTGGAGATCCTACTTGCAAAGCCGATTTGTCAGGTACACTAAACTAGGGGTGAGCAGGAAAAACCGTAACCGAACCGAAAACCGAAAAAACCGAAAAAACCGAAAAAACCGAACCGAAAAAACCAAACCGATACTAAAACCGTTGGTTTTGGTTTTAAAAGATACAAAAACCGATTTTTTCGGTTTGGTTCGGTTTTAGGTGTCATAACCGAACCGAAATAACCAAACCGAACCGAAAACCGAACCGTAACCAAACCGAACCGAAAACCGAACCGTAACCACAACCAAACCGAACCGATATGCTACTCCTATACTTTTAAACTTGGGCCTTAGCCCTTATGCCCTTATCCAGATTCCACAAAAGAAAGAAAAAACCCTAAATTCTCCATCTCTCTCCCTCTCGTCGATCTTCATTCTTACGTCTTCTGCAACTGATCTGTGTTTTTGATGGTAATAACCTTTTCTTTCTTTCTTTCTTTCTTTCTTTGTGTGTGCTAATTGAAATTGATTTATGTGAAGAAGCTGGTTAAATTATTACATTAGATGCTCATCCTCTTCCTCGATCTGATCTGCTCTGCAACTCATACATGAGTATATATATGACATGATTATAATAATCCTCTTTCTTCTTGCTTTCTGCTTTCTTACACTTGAGATATTATGTATAAAATCTGGTTTTATTACATGTTCTGATCTCTTATTTCCTCTCTCTGTGTATAATATATATATATATATATATGCATATCACAACTTTTTATTTCATTTGAATCAAATCAACAAAACCTAATTTATCAATCTAACTAATATAATGGAACATTTCTATAGCAGAAGTGTTGCAAACCATTTAAGGATAGATATCTTCTCACTTTAGAAAAAAAAAACAGAATAGTCATATAGATGAAGAATATATATATATATATTATGAGAATTAGTATCATGTTCTATTTTTAATTCCAAATACAAATAAAAATGCATGATTTGCTACATGATCAATTGAACCACAAATTGAGAACCTCAAGGCCCAGTTCAACTAGGGAAAAAAATCCAATCCTAAGCGTGGAAAGTAGGACTAAAACTGTCCTACTTTTTTTTTATTTTTATACAACATATATATAAAAAAATTCCTCAATAATCGTTATTAATTCACTTTGATTGTTACAAATTTCAAGTATAAAAAAGATAAAATTCTATAATATATGTGTAAGATAAAAGGTCACCTTCTAACTAGATATGTTTAGATTGGTTTCATATGTATAAGATACAAAAATGAAGTGAACAACCCGTCATTTATCAGCATATGCAAGATATACAAAAAAAAAACTAGATATGTTTGAAAATTTGCTGAATTAATTTGTTTATGATGGTTTTTTGATTTATGTATCTGTTTACATTGTAGATGGAAACAAATGTGATAGAGGGTTCTAGCCAAAATGAAGATAATAATGTGAATGTGATTGATGATGCTAACGATGGTTCGAGTCAAATTGCCGATGATAGTAAAAAAGGCGGTAAGAGGTCTTGGGTATGGGAACATTTTGTTTTAGTAAACGATGGAAAATCCGTTAAATGCCCCTATTGTAAAACCATGTTGGCAAGTAATTCAAAGAAAAATGGCACAAGTTCAATGTCTAATCATTTGCTAAAAGTTTGCACGACATCGCCTGTTTTCAAAAAAGTGGACCAAAAGACACAAACCACTTTGAGTTTTAAGCCCATGGTTAAGGGGGAAAAGGGGGGTAGTTCTTTGGAAACTTATTCGTTTAGTCAAGAGAAGTGCCGGCAAAAGCTAGCGCGAATGTGTATTAAAGACAACCGCCCTTTTAGTGTAGTTGATGATGAGGGTTTTAGAGAATTTGTTTGGGAATTATGTCCATCTTTTAAAATTCCATCAAGGTGGACTGTTGCAAGAGAATGTTTGTCCATCTACAAAGATGAGATGAACACTCTTAAAGGTCTTTTAAAAGGTCAAACCGTTTCCCTTACTACCGACACATGGACATCGGTTCAGAACTATAATTATATGTGTCTTACAGCACATTGGGTGGATGATAATTGGGTATTGAGAAAGAAGATATTAAATTTTTGTCAATGTTCAAATCATCGAGGTGTGACAATAGGGAAATTGGTATATAAGTGCTTGCAAAAGTGGGGTGTTGAGAAAGTTTTCACGATGACTGTTGATAATGCTTCATCAAATGACGGGGCTATTAGATTTTTAAAGACGATGCTCAAGGGACCTCATGCCATCTTAGATTGTAAATATTTACATTTGCGATGTTGTGCACATATAATCAATTTGGTTGTGAAAGATGGTCTAGATGAGCATTTTGACTCCATTTCTAGAATACGAAACGCAGTTAGGTATGTGAGATCGTCTCCTTCTAGGTATGATAGTTTTCTAGATAGTGTTGGGAAAGTGAATAGTGATTGTAAACGAAAGCCATGCCTTGATTGTGAGACAAGATGGAATTCAACTTTTCTAATGTTGGAGACCGCCGAGAAATACGCGGATGCATTTGATAGGTATAACATTAACTATGCTACTTTTTAATGTTTTATTATGATATACTTTCTAATGTTTTATTAACTATGTTACTCTTTCATAGGCTTTCTGTGGTAGATGAAAACTATCGATCATACTTTCGAGGGACCAATGAGGAAGACGATGACGGCTCTACAAGAAAAAGAAAAAGGACCGAAAGAGTTTTGGGAGCTCCCGGAGAAGAGGATTGGGAGAATGCTAGGTATGTTATTTGTTTTACAATAATTAATTTTATTTGTTTTATGTTCTTTGCTTTATTTTATTTGTTAATTACGTTTGTTTTATTTTATTTGTTTGTTTAAAATAGGGGCTTTATTGAATACTTGAGAATTTTTTATAACGTGACAAAAAAGATTTCGGGGTCCCAATATGTGACGGCAAATTTCTTTTTTGGTGAACTTGTCACTATGCATGCAACAATAGCTAGGATGTGTTTGAATGTTGATGAGAAAAAGAAGAAAATGGCGAAGTCGATGAAAGTGAAGTATGACAAATATTGGGAAAATGTAGACAACGTCAATTTTTTGTTGCATATTGCATTGGTTTTAGACCCGAGAAACAAGTTATGTTATCTTGAGTATTGTTTAGGCTTGATTTATGGCAAACATTCCACCAAATGTAATGAGGTTTTGGATCGAGTGCGTAAGGCTTTAGATGAGTTGTATAATCATTATAAGATGAAGATAAACACATCAAATGCAACACACACAAATGCTTCTTCATCTTCTAGTGGTTTTGTTGAGAGTAGCATTGAGCTTGATTTTGAGGATGATTTTGCAAAGTTTATGGAAGAAAGAGGTCAAGGGGCTAATAAAACCGAAGTTGATATTTATTTGTCCGATGCAAGCGAAAAAAGGTCAAAAAATGATACCTTTGATGTGTTGGGTTGGTGGAAAAGTAATTCGATGAAGTATCCAATTCTTTCACAACTTGCTAAGCATGTTTTGGCAATGCCAATCTCCACGGTTGCATCGGAGTCGGCATTTAGCACCGGTGGTAGAGTGATTGACCAATTTAGAAGCTCCTTAACTCCAAACACCGCCGAGGCTTTAATTTGCACGCAAGATTGGATAAGATCTACACCCGCCGACTTGCATGACACGCCTCTTAATGGTGTAGAACTACAAACTTTAGTGGAGAATTTGGAGAAGTTAGAAGTTGGTAAGTAACCATGTATATTCATATTGTAATTTCATATTGCTAAGTTGTTAATTTGAAGAATTCTAATGTTTTATTTCTAATATTTTGTAGATGAGTTATCGATCGGAGAAAAGCGTCACCATGAGGTGTTAGATGATGATGATGATTGATTGGTCAAAAAAAAATTTAGGATGGATGATGATTGTTTGAACTTTGTTGCATCGAACTTTTTTATTTTTATTTTTACATGTATTTTTTGACGGATCGTTGGTTTTTTTGGTTATTGGTTATGGTTTTTGGTTATTGGTTATGGTTTTGGTTTTTGGTTACTGGTTATGGTTTTTGGTTACTGGTTATGGTTTTTGGTTTTTGGTTACTGGTTTTTGGTTATTGAAACCAAAAACCGAAAACCAAACCAAAAACCAAAAACCGAATTCAAAACCGAAACCGAACCAAAACCGAACCAAAAACCGAAAACCCAAAACCGAAAAAACCGAATGGTTTTGGTTTTGGTTGTTTCAAAAACCGAAACTTTCGGTTTGGTTACGGTTTTACCCCAAAACCGAACCAAACCGAACCGTGCTCACCCCTACACTAAACTTACTTTTCCTTCCCTGATCATCTCTGAAAAATCAGTTATCCATTCCACAAACACCTACACATCCACATTTTTTTCTATCTTTTCTACCCAAGTTCTTCTACCCAGTTCTTATTTGTAAGATCGCTGCGTTTCAGCTAGTCCTCTCCCCTGTTTGAGGATATCGCTGAAAGATCTTCTATTGCGACTTCACCAATAATTCCAGCTACCGCTGAAGACATAATCCCAGTCTTAGATTTAATCTCTGAGACTGATGAATCAGAAGAACAACCTCTCTCGCACAGAAACAGACCCTCAGTTCCTCAAAAGAGGAGAGAAGAAATGATAAAGCGATTCGAGGATCAGCGAATCATCCTAAGGCGCGATCAACTACCTTCAGTTCCTCCTAAATTCAGAATTTCAAAAGCTGAATACCAGGATCATCTCAGAGCTGAACGCCTCATCGCTGAAAGGAAGGAAGCTGAAGATAAAGACAGAGAATACGCCATCAAGCTCACTCAAGAATCTGTCAAAGACCCCAAGCTGAAGCGTATTCCCATTCAAATCCAACGAAAGCTTTGGGAACAAGCCCAGAAGATCGTGGAAAAGAAAGCTGAAGTTTCTCAGACCACCCTGATCTGGTGTAAAGAGAAAATCCACTTCAGATATCGTCCAGCGAAGATCAACAAGGTATTCATCTCTGGAAGAACCTCCATCGGAGTACCTATTGTTGACATCAAACTGTTCAGAGAAGATGACTCATCTGAAACCTTTCGTGCTGACACTGTAAAAAGGTATGGTCTCTCTGAATGGCTGGAGATGAGGTTAGCTATCCAACCATCAAAATCTAAGTACAAGGATCATTTCGAAAAGCTGATAAACAGACAGATCGATTTGATATCTTCTTGTGTGGATATTCCTCCTGTTCCTGATTTAAAGCCGAAAAGAAAAAAGGGCTCTCCAAGGAAGAAACGTCAAGATTCAAACTCAGGTCCTGTCATACGAAATGAAACTGGAATTGGTTTCTCTCGCGCTGAAGTACTTGGTCCTGATCCTGATCTATCTGCCCTTGACATCTCTTTGCCACCATGTGAACTTTTCGTCCCTGGTAAAGTCATCAGTAATCCTTATGGAATATTCTTTCTTGACTACGACGGACGTAAATGCTTTCAACGGATCGCTGAGCTTCCAATCACTCCAATCGAACAGCTCAAAGATCTCATCTACTGGTGCGACTTCAGAAAAGACATTCAGGCACGACACCTAAAACCCTTGATTTTTGAAGCTGCTCTGAAGCTAAAGAATAAAGGAGAAAAGGTTCCTGACTGGATGATTCCAACTGAAAAGACAACCCTTGATGAACTTCTCATTAAGGAAGAACCCTTTGAAGGCTGACAACAATCACCATTTTTTCTCTATTGTATCAGTCATCCTTCAGTACTTGTAATTTATTTCGCTTGTACTTGTAATCTTTCTTATTCATATTGTAACCTGATTCAAAGATTTAAAGAAAGATTTCAGCGAATGTACTTTACTCCATCAGTACTGAAAAGATCCCAGAAAACAGTAAAAGGGACAAATATTTTATGAGTTCTTTTTATCCTTATGTTTTCATTAAATAGCAATTTTCTCTGTTGCTATGTCATAATCAAATAGGGGGAGATTGTTGATCCAAACCCTCAGTGATTTGATAATGACCCTATCTTAAATACTTAGTGAAAATTGTAAGTAAACAATATGTATCAGAGTTTCACTATCGCTGATAAGTACTAAGATCTTACAGTACTGCTGATAGGAACTCTCGCACTTTTAGATTAAACATTCAGCGAACACTGTTCACCATATCGCTGAGTCTGTTCAGTCCTTATGGTGATCGCTGATAAGTTAGTTGTTTACTTATGATCCCTGAAGACAAGATTCACGTCAACAAAGGTTCTACGCTGAAGTCGAAGATCAAGCTCAAGAACCAGCGACAAGTCTCCTAATGAACTGATGCGGATCAGCGAAGACTCAGATTTGTCCACTCAACGTGAAGTATCAAGTACAAGACTTCAGCTATCGCTGAACTTTATCATCTGCTGAATAGTAAATGATAATCGCTGAATCAACGAAAGCTGATCATGAAGTCCTCCGTACAAAGTACTTTTGTCTTAACCTCCCTTGCACGCCACCGTACGAAATGTCAGAAAAGAACCTCCGAAAATCTGAAATCGTACAACCACTCTGATACTACACTGTTCATTCATGCGGCTACTAAGGTTGTCATCAAAGGTCAATGACATGCAACCAATCCGCTGATGACACGTGTAAAGTGTATACTAAATTGCATTAAATGCATGCAGTATATAAAGAGATGAACTCACTTCATTTGAAGTAACTTGCTAACTCTGGACAAGTTCAAATCTCTCAAGATAGGATTTTATTAGTAATCTCCTTATCTTTCTTAGTGCAAGAAAACCTTAGTGTTCCAACTTGTTTAGATTTAGGTTTATCCTTAATCTTGTTTCCGCAACAAGCTGTAAATTGTTAATGATTTATCAATAAACAATTTAGAAAAGTAAAATAGTGTGTTTGTATTCAACCCCCCCCCCCCCCCTTCTACAAACTTGTTTAAGCCTTTCGGGACCAACACAACGTTTTCACAAATCAACTTGAACTCACCTTGCTAGATTTAGGCTAAATCTAGATTTTCCCAAACGTAAGCTCCTTTGAAGAGACATGAATCCTAAAGCCAAATCCTTCAAAAACCTAGATCCATAAATTTTCAACCATCAATAACCAGATCTAACCATGTAGAATCATTCTCCAAACATTTTACATCAAAATCCCAACTTATACCAAAACCGTGATTTCATAGATGAAGAAGGAGAAGGTTTCCATTAACCAAGCATAACCAAAATTACACCAACAAAGCCCACAATAGAAATGGAAGATGAAAACAACAAAACCCTAGCTTTTAGGTAGAGAGAGAGCGAGATTACCTTCATCCTTTGATATCCTCAAAGCAAAAGCTCCTAGACTCTCACAAAAACTTCAAGCTTCCATATCTTCAACAATGGTGGAAATGGGTTTGATTTGAGTGGAGAAGATGTAGAAGAGGAGGAAGGGTTTGAGGTTTTTCTTGGGAGAAATCGGGTTTAGAGAGAGAGAAAAGTCTGAGTTGGGGTTTGGAAATGAAATGAGGGATGAGAGAGGGAAAGGCCTTCAAAGCAAACAAATATCTCATCAGACATGTCGCGGACGTC